>JAKSZT010007079.1:20027-31641 GCA_026826555.1 Tolypeutes matacus | reverse complement strand
TAGCCAATGAGGTTTATCCGAGGCACGATTATTGCTAATTGAAAACTTTTCCCAAGTGCCAACTGGCAACACAACTGGAAAAAGACCTTGAATAAAAGGGGGAAACGGTAAAGACAAATGAGTTCAAGTGGCTAAGAGACTTCAAAGAGAGTCGGGAGGTCATCCCAGAGGTAACTCTTACGCACACCTCAGTAGGAGCTCAAAGAACATCTAAGTGCCTATCACCCCACTCAGTGGGGCTCCTGAGAGCTCTGGAGACACCCTGGTCCTATATAAGGGAGGATAGCCCCAGAGACTGATGCCTTATCAGTAGGTTCTATTTTGGAATCTGTGCTCCTGAGAGTGACAGAATTAGACTCAAATAAGTCCTCCCTGCACATGGTTCACCAGTCCCTTCTATTCAAACTTATATGTAATGCTGGAGTTTTTAGGTATACTTCCAGAGACTGGAGCCTCCCGCCTACCTATGTGCCAGGTGTGCATGAAATCTAGGTGGAGCTGCAACTCCTACCCTACAGCTCAATGGACTCATCCAAGTCACCTGGTGAGGAGACAACGATGGGAAATGGCCATCCCAGGGAATGGAGAGGGCCTGCATCTGCAGGCAGGATCATCTCACCCACCATATCCATGGGATATAAGCCCTCTCTCACCTGGAGTTGGAGTGGACATCACCATCCCAGTCGCCTCTGGATTGGGGGAAGAACTATGGACTAGAGTGGACTTGATGGTATTCTCTTGTTCACATATGGTGATTCTAGCAATGCAAGAAATTATAACAATGAGGTGGAGCCAGTGGCCACTTGACAGTTTTTTGGGTAGGGAGGGGATGAGCAGTTGAAATACAGGGGCTTCTTTGGGAGTTGGAGGTTGTCCTGAGTACTGTTGTGGCAATGGATATAGGCCATTTTAAATCAGCACACACCACTCAGAACTGAGTGGGAGAGAGTGTGGTCTACAGTGTGAACTGTGGTCTATGGTTGGTGGCAAGGCTCCAGGAGGTGTAAGTTCATTGAGGTTGGTGGGCCACACTATGGGAGATGTTTGTGTTGGATGTGGTGGGAGGTGTGGGAGGTGGGCAACATGGGAATCCGAGTGGGTTCCGTATAATATTTTAGGTAATCTAAGCACCTCTTAAAATATATGTATATATATATATATAAAATAACATTTTTGTAAGCAAATACACATATATGCATATATATTTATATATCATTTTGCAAATGTTTGTATGTATTGTGAGAATTTTGATTTTTACCCATAATAAAAAAAAAAAATAATAAAAATAAAGAAAATTAATAAAGCCAAAAAAAAAAAAAAAAAAAAAGAAATGACCAGAGGTGTGTTTATACACTGATTCATGGGCTGTTGTCAATGGTTTGGCTGGTTGGTCAGGGACTTGGAAGGAACATGATTGGAAAATTGGTTACATGGAGGTCTGGGGAAGAGGTATGTGGATAGACCTTTCTGAGTGGCAAAATACATGAACATATTTGTGTCCCATGCGAAGGCTCACCAGAGGGTGAATTCAGTAGAGGAAGAGTTTGATAATCAAGTCAATAAGATGACCCGCTCTGTGGCTAATGCCCAGTCTCTTTCCCCAGTTGCTCCTGTCATTGCCCAATGGGCTCATGAACAAAGTGGCCATTGTGGTAGGGATGGATGTTATGCATGATCTCAGCAACATGAACTTCCCTTCACCAAGGCTGACTTGGCTACAGCCACTGCTGAATGCCCAATCTGGAGCAGCAGAGACCCACATTCAGCCCCCGATATGGCACAATTCCTCGAGGTGTCCAGCCTGCTACCTGGTGGCAGGTTGACTATATTGGGCCACTTCCACCATGGAAGGGGCAGTGATTTGGTTTAACTGGAATAGACACATAATCTGGCTATGGATTTGCATTTGTGGCACGCAATGCTTCTTCCAAATCTACCATCCGTGGACTTACCGAATGTCTTATCTACCACCATGGCATTCCACACAGCATTGCTTCTGATCAAGGAACCCATTTCACAGCAAATGATGTGCAGGAATGGGCACATGCCCATGGGATTCACTGGTCTTACCATGTTCCCCATCACCCTGAAGCAGCTGGATTAATAGAACAGTGGAATGGCCTTTTGAAGACTCAATTATGGCACCAACTAGGTGGCAATACCTTACAGGGCTGGGGCAATGTTCTCCAGAAGGCTGTGTGTGCTCTAAATCAGCGTCCTCTCTATGATGTTGTTTCTCCTATAACCAGGATTCATGGGTCCAGGAATCAAGGGGTGGAAAATGGCGTGGCACTACTCACTATTACCCCTATTGACCCACTAGGAAAATTTTTGCTTCCTGTCACTGCAACCTTAAGCTCTGCTGGTCCACAGGTTTTAGTCCCAAAAGGAGGAGTGCTGCCACCAGGGAACACAACAATGATTCCATTGAACTGGAAGCTAAGACTGCCACCTGGCCACTTTGGGCTCCTCTTACCTGTGAATCAACAGGCAAAGAAGGGAATTACTGTACTGGCTGGGGTGATTGATCCTGACTATCAAGGCAAATAGGACTAAATCTACATAATGTGGGTAAAGAAGTGTTTGCCTGGAATGCAGGATATCCTCTAGGGCATCTCCTAGTACTGCCATGCTCTGTGATTAAAGTCAATGAAAAATTGCAACAAACCAATCCAAGTAGGACTAACAATGGCCCAGAATCTTCGGGAATGAAAGTTTGGGTTGCACCACCAGGCAAAGAACCATGGCCAGCTGAAGTGCTTGCTGAAGGTAACGGGAACATGGAATGGGAAGTGGAAGAAGGTAGTGATAAATATGAACTTTGACCACGTGACCAGTTACAGACTCGAGGACTATAATAGTCATGAACCCTTCTTTCTTGTTTAGTTTGTGTATGATTGTATTTGTACACAAAAAAAATTTCTTTGATTTTTTTTCCTCAACCTTTTCCCCTATCATATGAAAAGTTGTATTAATTTCACGTGATGATATTTAAGGATGTCAAGTTAAAGAATAAATATTACCCAAGGACTTGCACGCTATTCTGTGGGGTATTAATGAGTTTCCGGTTGTACGTAGGGGAGTTGAACATCGTTAGGCAGAAATATATATGTATGCTTGTTTGTTATTGTTTTTCCTTAGAGACTAAGTATGGTTTAGGGTAATGTGTATGGTTGTGAGTTGACAAGGGGTGGCCTGTGATGGTTAGGCTAATTTCTCAACTCTGCCAGGTAATTATGTCCAGGCGTTAGGTCCAGCAAGCACTGGGCTAATTGTAATACAATAGCATTTATGGACTTCCATCACCAGTGAGTTTACTGCATGGATAGCTGCATCAATCAGGGAGATTGCATCAGCAATGGGTCATGCTTTTATCCAATCAGTTGAAGTGATTTCAACATTCAAATAGAATTTCCTAGCTCATCTTTGGACAGCCAACTTCTCCCAGAAACTCATCAAGGACTTTTCATTGGACTTTCACCAGAGTCCCTGTCTTGCAGCCTGTCTACGGAACCTGGACTTGTGCATCCCCACGGTCGCCTGAGAGACCCTTATAAAATCTCATATTATTGACAGATATCTCCTGTTGATTCTGTTTCCTGAGAGAACCCTGACGAATACAGTAAGTTAAAAAAAATTATGATGTAATGTGCTACACTTTCCATACCTTATTTCAACTGTTCCTCACAACATCTAACAAAGTAGTAAGTTCCAATTTACAGATGAGGAAACTGAGGCACAAAGCAACTTTTACAAGGTCACACAATTTGTAAATTATTCATCTGCAATTCAAACCCAGTACCTGGCTTGCTCTAAAATCCAGTGTTATACTATTCAGCAAAACAATGCAATATGGTAAAATTTAAAGTTATGGCCAATATTTTTAAAGTAAATTTGCTCATATAAATAGGTTTAGAATAAATGTATGGATATTTTAATATGGAAACTTATTTCATTACCACTACTGGTATTTATTTTTTTTAAAGATTTATTTCATTTATTTATTTATACCCCCCTTGCTGTTTCTGCTCCCTGTGTCCATTTTGCTGTGTATTTTACTGTGTCTGCTTGTCTCCCTTTGTTGTGTCATCTTGCTGTGCCAGCATCAGCTCACTGGTGCCCCGCTGGCCATCACCTCCGCATGCCACATGGGCCAGCTTGCCTTCACCAGGATGCCCTGGGAATCAAAACCGGGGCCTCCCATATGGTAAATGAGAGCCAACCACTTGAGCCACATCTCCTTCCCTGATATTTATTTAAAGTTTAAAGTCATACAATAACAGACCAAGGGTCAGTATGGATAATTCAAACTGTTAAACCTGATTCTTAGGAAGAAATATATTTTATATTATGACCCAGTATACACATATAAGTTTTATTTATACAATTTTTCAGTTCAAAATTTATATGAAACAATATTTACCTTACCTTATGTGATGTATTCTGACATTTTGTATCATAGTCTCTGACATTTAAAAAATAATGCTGGTCATGGCCTATTAAATTCATTTCTTAATCCACTAATGGGTTGTGATCCACAGTTTGGAAAACACTCATTTATACAGTGGTGGTTTAAATATCCATGTCTACTTATTTTTAGTTCTTAGCTGTAAATTATTATCAAAGTAACAAACTACTAGATTCAATGAAAAGCCAACCTAAAGACCCTACTCTAGAAGATTGGTGTCAAAATCCACTCTTATTTTAGCAATTTTATTGAGATATATTCATATAACATATAATCCATTCAAAGTGTAAATTCAGTGGGTTTTTGTATAATCACTGAATCGTGCATTCATCACCACAATAAATATTAGAGCATTTTCATTACACCAAAAAGAAATAAAATCCCACCCATTAGCCAATACCTTTCAATCCCTTTAAACATTCCCTTACTATACATATTGACTAACGTATTTCCAGCTCTAAATTTATTTATATTTACATTTTATATAAATGAAGTCTAATAACATGCAGTACTTTGTGTCTGGCTTCTGTCACTTTTGATAATTCTCTCCTTTTTAAACAATTGATTAAAAAAATTAAAAATTACTATTCACTAGAGTCCATAGTTTGCTTTATGTGAATTTTAGCTTAGATACCACCCTATTATTAAAATCTTGTAACACTAGTGTATACCTATTCAGCCTCATTGAAGAACATTCTTAAATTTGTACCACCAATCACACACATCATCTGCAAAAATGTTCTCTAAGCTATTCAATCCCATGTTTCATCCCTTAGCATTTTCTCTGGGGGCATACATACCCCAAATTCTACCTTTCAAACACAGTCATACCCCCATATTGTCACTGCTAATTACATTCACTCTAATGTGCTATAATCACTTTCATCCAATTCCAAGCATTTATAATCAACCTTATTATTAATTCTTCATACTGCTCTCCATTCTCTATCCTCATTCTATCTTCTAGTGAACAATCTTCTAGCTATTAACTCCATGACTTTGCTCATTATGCTTACTTCATATTAATGAGATCATACAATACATGTACTTTTGTGTCTGGCTTGTTTCTTTCAACATTAATGTCTTCAAAGTTCATCCATATTGTCATGTGCATCATGACTTCATTTCTTCTTACAGCTGAATAATATTCCATCATATGCATATAACACATTTTGTTTATCCGTTCTTCTGTTGATGGACACCTGGTTTGTTTCCATCTTTTATCAATTGTAAATAATGTTGCTATGAACATCGTTGTGGAAATGTCTGCTCTTCTCACTACGTTCAGTTCTTCTGCGTATATACCTAGGAGTTGGGTTGCTGGATCTTATGGCAGCCCTGCATCTAACTTTCCAAGGAACCACCAGTCTTCCACAGCAGCTGCACCATTCTATGCTCCCACCAAAAGTGAATAATCATTTCTATTTCTCCACATCCTCTCCAACTCTTGCAGTTCTCTGTTTTTTAATAGTGGCCATTCAAATAGGTGTTAAATATCTCATTGTTCTTTTGATTTGCATTTCCCTAATAGCTAGTAATACTGAACATTTTTTCATGTAATTTTTTTGCCATTTGACTTTCCTTATTTAAAAAAAGCTATTCATGTTTTTTGCCCATTTTTAATTTGGGTCCTTTGAATTTTTATCATTGAGTTGTAGGATCTCTATATATTACTGATTTTAAACCCTTATCGAATAGGTGTTTTCCGTATATTTACTTCCATTGAGTAGGCTGCCTTTTCACCTTCTTGACAAAGTCCTTTGAAGAACAAAAAAGTTGATTTTGAGAAAGTCCCATTTTTCTTTCATTGCTTGTGATTTGGGTGTAAGATCAAAGAAACCACCTCCTATCACAAGACCTTGAAGTTGCCTTCTTACATTTTCTTCTAGGAGTGTTATGATCTTTGAATTTATATTTAGATCTTAATCCGTTTTGAGTTAATTTTTATATAAGGTGTGAGATAAGGGTACTCTTTCATTCTTTTGAATATGGATATCCAGATCTCCCAACAACAATTTTTGAAGAGAATGTTCTGTTCCATTTGATTGGACTTAGTTCCCTTGTCAAAAATCAATTAGCCATAAAAGTAAAGATATATTTCTAAACTCTTGATTGTAGTACATTGTTGTATATATCTATCTTAGTGCCAATATCATGCGGTTTTGACCACTGTAGCTTTGCAGTATGCTTTAAAGTCAGGAAGTGAGTCCACTGATTTCATTCTTCTTTTTTAAAAGATTTTTTTTTGTTTATTCAGGGCCCCTTTCCTTCCAATTAGTTTCATAACTTAATTTTCAATTTCTGCAAAGTAGGCTTTTAGAATTTTGATTGGGATTGCATTGAATCTAAAATCAATTTGGGTAGAATTGACATCTTAACAATATTTAGTATTCAAGTCCACAAACACAGAATATCCTTCCATTTAATGAGGTCTTCTCTAATTTCTGTCAGCAATTTTTTGATAGATTTCTGAGTACAGATACTTCACATTCCTGGTTAAATTTATTCCTAGATATTTGAATCTTTTAACTGCTATTGTGAATGGAATTTATTCCTGTTTTCCTACTCTAATTGTTCATAACTAGTGTATAGAAACATTAATGGTTTTCCAAATTAAAATTTTCTTGAAGTTTATCGTGCATACATGAACATACATTAACAATAAGAGTATAGTAAAAGTTATGACCTTACTAAACAAACATGCATATCATCATACAGGATTCCCATACATCATTCCACCAACACCTTGAATTGTTGTGAAACATTTGTTACAAACTATGAAATAGCATCATCAAAATATCACTACTTGCTATAGCTCTTATCTTACATTTGGTGTATTTTCCCTCCTACCCACCCGATTATTAACACCATGTATTAGTATTATACATTTATTATAGTTCATGAGGGAAAGTTATTACATTTGTTCTATTAACCACAATCTATCGTCCACCACTGTATTCCCTGTGTACACCCAGTTGTTCTCAACTTTTCTTCACAACATTGTCCTGTCATGACCTCAGTCAATTTTAGAATGTTTTCATTATTGCAAAAGGAAAAATCCAATACCCCCTTAAAACTATCTACTTGTGCCCCTTAGAATTGATAGAATATCTTCTTTGATATTGCTGCAAAATATTACAATATTTGCTAGCTATCATCCATAAGTTACATTAGTTGTAATTTTCCTGTGTATAACCATATTCATAACTATTTGTAAAAGAACATTCTTATATTTATACTATTAACTACAATCTTCATTCGCCACCAAAAGCACTGTTATATATTCCATATATTATTCTCTAGCTTCCTTTGAGTTGATATTTACATCCACAGACTGCCTGTTAGACCCAATCACATTTTTAAAGCAGCAATGTTAGTTACACTCACTATAATATGTTACAATCAACTGAATTAATTTCCACATTTTTACGATAAATCTTATTGCAAATTCTCCATACATAAAGCATTGGTTCCCCTTCTCAACCTTCATTCTATATCCTACTAGGCTACACTATAGAGTTTACCTCTGTGAGTTTGCTCACTGTATTTAGTTTATATTAGCAAGATGACACAATATTTGTCCTTTTGTGTCCGGCTTATTTCAATCACGTTATAACCTCAAGATTCATTCATGTGTCATATTCATCCTTATTTCATATCTTCTTACAACTGAATAGAATTCCATTGTATGTATATACCACATTTATTTATCCAGTCATCAGTTAATGGACACTTGGGCTAATTCCATATATTAGCAATAGTGAATATGGTGCTATGAACATGAGTGTGCAAATGACAGTACAGGTCCATGACTCAGTTTTTCTGAGTATATACCTAGTAATGGGACAGCTGGATCACATAGCAGTTCTATACACAGATTTTTACGGTACTGTCAAACTGTCTTCCAAAGATGCTACACCATTCTACATTCACATAAACAGATAAGAAATATTCCTATTTATCCACAGCTTCTCCATCACTTGTAGTTTTCTGTGTTTTTTTATATATAAATAATGGCCATTCAATAAGGTGTTAAATGGTATCTCATTGTAGGTTTCTTTTTTTTTTTTTTTTTTTTTTGTCAATTGAATTTATTTATTTATTTATTTATTTATTTTTATTATGGCTAAAAATCAAAATTCTGACAATACATACAAACATTTGCAAAATGATATATAAATATGTATGCATATATGTGTATTCGCTTACAAAAATGTTATATATATATATATACATATATTTTAAGAGGTGCTTAGATTACCCAAAATATTACACAAAACCAACTGGGATTCCCATGTTGCCCACCTCCCACACCTCCCACCACATCCCACACAAACATCTCCCACAGTGTGGCCCACCACCCTCAATGAACTTACACATCCTGGAGACTTGCCACCAACCATAGACCACAGTTTACACTGTAGACCACACTCTCTCCCACTCAGTTCTGAGTGGTGTGTGCTGATTTAAAATGGCCTACATCCATTGCCACAACAGTACTCAGGATAACCCCCAACTCCCAAAGAAGCCCCTGTATTTCAACTGCTCATCCCCTCACTACCCCAAAAGTGTCAAGTGGCCAGTGACTCCACCTCATTGTTATAATTTCTTGCATTGCTAGAATCACCATATATGAACAAGAGAATACCATCAAGTCCACTCTAGTCCATAGTTCTTCCCCCAATCCAGAGGCGACTGGGATGGTGATGTCCACTTCAACTCCAAGTGAGAGAGGGCTTATATCCCATGGATATGGTGGGTGGGATGATCCTGCCTGCAGATGCAGGCCCTCTCCATTCCCTGGGATGGCCATTGCCCATCGTGGTCTCCTCACCAAGTGACTTGGATGAGTCCATTGAGCTGTAGGGTAGGAATTGCAGCTCCACCTAGATTTCATGTACACCTGGCACATAGGTAGGCGGGAGGTTCCAGTCTCTGGAAGTATACCTAAAAACTCCAGCATCACATATAGGTTTGAATAGAAGGGACTGGTGAACCATGTGCAGGGAGGACTTATTTGAGTCTAATTCTGTCACTCTCAGGAGCACAGATTCCAAAATAGAACCCACTGATAAGGCATCAGTCTCTGGGGCCATCCCCCCTTATATAGGACCTGGGTGTCCCCGGAGCTCTCAGGAACCCCACTGAGTGGGGTGATAGGCACTTAGATGTTCTTTGAGCTCCTACTGAGGTGTGCTTAAAAGTTACCTCTGGGATGACCTCCCAACTCTCTTTGAAGTCTCCTAGCCACTTGAACTCATTTTTCTTTACCATTTCCCCCTTTTATTCAAGGTCTTTTTCCAGTTGCGTTGCCTGTTGGCACTTGGTATTAATCCCTCGTTGCCAGGGAGGCTCATCCCCAGAAGTCATGTCCCACGTTGGGGGGAAGGTAATGCAATCATATGCTGAGTTTGGCTTAGAGAGAGGCCACATTTGAGCAACAAGGAGTCTCTCAGGTGGCAACCCTTAGGCAACCCACAACTGCAGGCTAAGACTCATTTACAAGAGCAAAGACTCACAAGGGTAGTCATCAATAAAAAAAAACACATCAGTGAGTCATCCTATTTTGACAGGCACTTCCCTACACTCAGAGGACTATTGCTGCTCCCTTGGAGACTGTGGCAGAGCTCTCCAGGCTAGGAATTCAGATTCCCTCATTTATTGTGTGATTATTCACCCATCGTGACCATGCCCCATACCCCGATCCTTTGAATGATTTTGTATATCTTTCATGTATATTCGGATGAATCATTTCCCACGAAACCCCCCCAGACACCCCCCCAATAATCCCCCGCAGTACCCATTGTAACCCTTCTGTGATCCAAATCCTCCATGAACACCTAGTCCATAAAATAACCAATTACACTTACTAGGAAAAAGAAACAAGTGTGATAAGCTTACATGCAAGAGACAAACATAAGAAAACTCGGGGGGGGGGGAAGAAAAAGAAAGAGAGAAGAAAAAAAAACAAATAATCAAACAAAGAACAAAACAAAATAAAGTATAATTAGTGGATTGGGACATTCAAAAAATGGGCAAAAAAGCAAAGAAAATGCCTTTAATATATATATATATATATTCAAATTTTTTCCTTATTCTTTTCCTCCTTCCCCCTTTTCCTTCCCTTTATCACGGTGTTATCGGATGTCTGTTGTGCCATGACACCTTCCTCCTCTCAATCCCAATTGTCTCCCAATTTTTCATTTAATTTTCAAAGAAGTTTTAGGTGACAGCAAAGTCACACATGGAATGCCGGAGACTCCCAGATACCAAACCACCCCGCTTCCCCACCCCATATTAAACCCCCCCTTTTTTTTTTGGTTGTTAGCATTGTTATAACTGTTATGCAGACAGCAAAATATAGCAACTAAACATTGTCAGTGATTTACAGCATAGTTTACAATTTAGATGTTACAGTTTAATAATTTCGATGATATTTATCATGTCTTGTGTACATTACTGTAAGGTAATGAAAAACCTTCCCCATGACCACCAAACAACCCATTAGATCTTGACTGTTCCCTTCTCCCAGCCCCCCAGGGCCCGTGATACCCCCCTCTCCCAACCCATGGAATGTCAAGATTCACAGTTACATGCCCTGGGGATTTGAACCAGCCCTTCCTAATCCACCCACCCCACAGTGCTGCACCGCCAAACCCAGGAACACCACCACTCATCTGCCCCATCCCCCAACATGCAACCTTTACCATATATTTTGTCCATATGGGTGATGGCTCAAAGCCTGCTCTTCTCTTACTCTCCTTTGTTAACCTATCTTTCAGACAATGGTTCTCAGAGACTGCTCACTTTCCTCAGTTCAGATCAGTGAGGTCATATACTGTTCATCCTTCAGTGCCTGGCTTGCTTCACTCAACATAAGGTCTTCAAGATTCATCCACGTTATTCCATGTGTTAGCACTTTGTTCCTTCTTACAGCTGAGTAATATTCCATTGTATATATGTACCACATTTTGCTTATCCATTCGTCTGTTGATGGGCACCGGGGCTGATTCCAACTTTTGGCAATGGTGAACAATGCCGCTATGAACATTGGTGTGCATATATCTGTTTGTATTTTTGTTTTCAGTTCTTCTGGGTATATACCCAGCAGTGGAATTGCTGGATCATACGGAAGATCTATTGCTA
>JAKSZT010007079.1:0-16214 GCA_026826555.1 Tolypeutes matacus | reverse complement strand
AGTTCTTTAAGTTGGTCCATGATATTTGTTTGGATAGCTTTGATTAGTTGTTCGATGTACTGCATTGCTTCCTGGTTTTTATTTTGTGCACTGGACTGGTCCATGTTTTCCAGTTTCTCAGAGTCATTTGTATTTTTCTGTTGCCCTCTGGTCATCATATTATCTTAATGGGTTTGTTCAGTTGATGAGCTTTTCTCTATGCTCTAGAATTTTATTTAGCTGTTGGTTCTGCATGTGAGTTAAGTTTTCTCTTTGGCAGTTTTTCTTCTTATTTTATTTCCTTGCTTCTTTCTATGTTCCCTTGAAGGCAAAAGGTTAGGGCCAGAGGAATCAAAAGATGTAAGGAAGGCAGAAGGATAATAAAAATATTGATAAAAGTTAGAAGAGGGGCAAAATGAGACTTAATGAGATGAATATTTAACTTGTGTAGGCAGTGTAGAGTACTAGGAAAAAATATGGAGTTCCTAAAATGGACTGGGAAAACAAATGGAGGAATATATATATATATAGTGATTTAGCGGGCTAGAATTATG
Organism: Tolypeutes matacus; assembly: GCA_026826555.1. Taxonomy (NCBI): domain Eukaryota; kingdom Metazoa; phylum Chordata; class Mammalia; order Cingulata; family Chlamyphoridae; genus Tolypeutes; species Tolypeutes matacus. Next base: position 15,681 of record JAKSZT010007079.1, on the reverse strand, counting down.
AGGAGGGAGAGAAATAGTAGAGAAAGGTCTGAAAGGAAAAAGTTAATACTAATAAAAAAAAAAAAGAAAAAAGAAGAAGAAGAAAACAAAATAGATGGGATAGAAATTGACACCCTTAAGTTGTGGGCCTATGAAAAAATGTTGTCTTTAAGAGCCACAACAGAAAACAGAAGGCAGAAAGATGCAGGAACGATAAGCGATAGTTTGTAATACAGAATCAATATATACAGCGAGTGGGAAATTACTGAATAAGAAGCCCAGCAAATAAGCGACCAGCTGGCAGCACCTATTTAAAAAAAAAATAGAAGGAAAAAGGAAGGGGGGAGGAAAATGGGAATAATAGCAATAGACCAGAAAGTAACAGAGAGAAACCAAAGATCCACACAGGCAAGCAGTCAAACAGAGCTAAGGGGGGTCAATGATTCCCCTAGGGTCCACGTGAATCCTTCCTGCCTACTTGTGTTTATCAATGAATTTCCCCACAGGGTTCTATATGCAGGTCCTGAAGCAGCTTTTAGCTATTAAACTAAATTAAAAAGAATTTATTTTTCATTTGTTGAGGTGACCTCACTTTTTTTTTTTTTTTTTTAGCCAAATGCAGGACCCAAAATAATTCCTCCTCTAGACCAACCCCCTTACGGAAGGGACCCTAGCTGGGCCCGTGGAAATTAATCAAGCGCGTCCCACTTTCTGGACTCCCCATGTTAGCTGAAGCTCTGATGTTAGTCAGTGAGGAGTGCTAAAGATGGCAGATTCCGCCCCTTCTGGCGCGGAGCTCTAGTGTCACTGGGCTGCTCAGTAAATCAGTTTGAGTGCAGATTCGGGTCTGCTCTCAGCCCAATGCTGCTTCAGGTTGGCTTATCTGCTTCCCAAAGCTATGGGGCGGTACAGGCAGCCTGATCAATGTCTAAAAATATAAAATACCCTTCCCTGTCTTCCAACAGAACCTTCCCTTTTTTGGGAAGTGTCCCTTCCTCCTGGCTCCGCAGCGGCCGGTGTCTTATCCCTGGGTGGCTAGGGAAATCAGCTCCGTTCCCCCACCAAAATCCCCCCTCCAGTTCACCGGGTGCTGATTAGCTCTCACACAAGGTCCAAGGGGCGCCAGGCAGCCAGATCCCCAGAAAATAAAACTTTTTCACCCCGCCCGCTGCTCCAAATGGCCGTTTTATTTTTTTTCCCCTAACCGCGGGGCTCAGCCGCCTGTGCCTACCTCCACTGGCAGCCTCAAAACTCACGAATCTCCACCGTTCGGTCCACGCCGCCGCTCCCTGCAGATAGATGTCCCAAGCTTCTCACTCCACACGTGCACAGCATAGACCCCCGGGCAGGACCCCGTCCACAATCCGCCTTGCTCTGGGAGCTTGCAGTGTGCGCCCTCCTACACTATCGCCATCTTGCCACTCCCGAGCCCTCATTGTAATTTTGATTAGTGTTTCTCTAATATCTGGTGATGTTGAACATTTTTTCATGTGCTTTTTGGCAATTTATATTTCTTCTTTGGATAAGTGTCTATTCAAGTCTTTTGCCCATTTTAAAAATGGATTTCTTGTCTTTTTATTGTTGAGTTGTATGATCTCTTTATATAACAGTGATATGAAACCTTTATTGGATATTTACTTTCCAAATATTTTCTCCCATTAAGTAGGAGGCCTTTTCACTTTCGTGACAAAATCTTTTGAAGAACAAAAATGTTTAATTTTGAGGAGGTCCTATTTATTTAATTTTCTTTCATTGCTCATGCTTTGGGTGTAAGTTTTAATAAACTATGACTTACCACATGATCTTGAAGATGTTTTCCTACATTTTCTTCTAAAAGCTTTATGGATGTAGCTTTCATATGTGGGTCCTTCATCCATTTTGAGATAATTTTTGCATAAAGTGTGAAATAGGGGTCTTCTTTCTTTCTTTTGGATATGGATAGCCAGTTCTCCCAGAACCATTTGTTGAATAGACTGTTCTGGTCCAGCTTGGTGGTGTGACAGCTTTGTAAAATAATCAGTTGACCTTAGAGGTGAAGGTCTATTTCTAAGCTCTTGATGTGGTTCCATTGGTCAATATGTCTATCTTTATGCCGTATCATGCTGTTTTTTTACCATTGTTGCTCAATAATATGATTTAAAGTCAGGAAGTGAGAGTCCTCCAACTTCACTCTTATTTTATGAAATATATTTGGCTTTTTGAGACCCATTGCCCTTCTGAGTAGTTTTTCACTTTCTGCTAAATAAGCTGTTGGGATTTTTATTGTGATTGTGCTGATTTTGTAAATTAGTTTGTGTAGAATTGGTATCTTAAAGATATTTAGTCATCCAATCCATGAACAAGGAATTTCCTTCCATTTCTTTAGGTCTCCTTTGGCTTCTTTAAGTAACATTTGGTAGTTTTCTGAGTACAAGGCTGTTATATCCATGGTTAAGTTTATTCCTAAATATTTTATTCTTTTATTGGCTAATATAAATGTAATTTTATTTCTGAGTTCTTACTGAGATTGCTCCTCAGTAGTGTATAAAAACAATAGTAATTTTTGCATATTAATCATGTATTCCACAACTCTGCTGACCACATTTATTAGTTCTAGTAATAGTAGCTTTGTAGAATTTTCATATTTTCTATATATAGGATCATATCACCTGTGAATACTGAAGGTTTTACTTCTTTGTTTCCCAATTGGATGCCCTTTATTTCTTTTTCTTTCCTAATTAGTCTAGCTAGAACTTCTAGCACAATATTGAATAGCAGTGGTGGCAATGGGGATCCTTGTCTTGTTCCTGATCTCAATGAGAAAACTTTCTGTTTTCTTTATTGAGTATAATGCTAGCTGTGTGTTTTTCATACATGTGCTTTACCATGTTGAGAAAGCTTCCTTCTATTCTTATCTTTTGGAGTGTTTTTATCAAGAAAAAAAATCCTGTATTTTGTTGGCCTTTTGTGCATCAATTGAAAGGATCATGTGATTTTTCTTCAATTTATTAATGCAGTTTATTACACAAATTGGTTTTCTTTTGTTGAACCACTTTTGCATAGCTCTGATAAAAGCACCTTGTTTGTGATGCTTAATTCTTTTAATTTGCTTTTGGATTCAGTTTGCAAGAATTTTGTTGAGGATTTCTGCATCTGTATTCATTAGAAAAATTTTTCTGTAATATTCTTTTTTTCATAGTATCTTTATCTGGTTTTGGCATTAAGGTGGTGTTTGCTTCATACTCTGAGTTTTGTTGCATTCCTCCTTGTTTTTGGAAGAACTTGAGCCTGATTGGTATTCGATAATCTTTGAAACATTGGTAGGCTTCACCTGTGAAGCCATCATGTTCTGGGCCTTTCATTTTGGGGAGATTTTTGATGACTGTATCAATCTCTTTACTCTTGATTTGTTTGTTGTTGTCTACTCTTTCTTTTCTTTTTAAATTTTATACATTTATTGTATGTGGAAGTTATGTGGAAGTTATTCCTGAACCATAAGTTTTGTTTTTTCAATTTCTACTGGGATATCTTTTTGTTCTGCGCAACCTCCTCTTCTGGTTAGGAACAATTTGTTCGTTATCAGTAAGAATGATTTCAAAGTAGCAGGTGGAGCTCATGTATGGGTTATTCCGACCATGAGCTCTCTAATTATGACAGCTCATCTTGGGAGCTTTGTTCACCTGGATGTGCTCAATGATCAGAGAATCTACATCTAAACCTTTAAGTTCAGCATGACTTTCTGTATTTTTAAGCATGTGCAACAAAAATTCAGCACTTTTTTGGGACACCGACCCTTTGTACAGCCTCATTCTTCGGCTTGGGCACATCTACCAATGCCACCATTGTAAAGATGGAATGGCACACTTTGCTTCTATAAAGTGACATCTTTCAGATACTTGGTGGCTTTTCTAATGTGCATATCTTTGATGGCCTGGGAAGTTTCTTGGGTGTTCTTAAAGTGAATATGAAGATTTGAACTTCTTGTATTGCATTATTTTGTGGGGTTTTCTGGGTCAAAGGAATAACAAACCATTTTCAGAGATCCCCTTTGGTGACTTACAAGGAAGAAGACTTTCTGTTACTTCTAGGGTCAGTGTAAGTTGTTTGTGTGTTTCTGGGAATTTGTCCATTTTGTCTACTTTGTCTAGTCTGTTGGCACAAAGTTATCCATTCTGCTTGTCTGCGTCTTCCACCAACCCCTTCCTGAAATGGCTCCCTTGTCTGTTTGCTCGTTGTTTTTTTCTTTTTCAAAGTCTATTCGGTTTAATATTTCAGGGCCTTCTGGAAAAATTCTCCAAAGCTGCAAAGACAGCAATTGAGCACCTTCTTCCCACATGAGAAGTCCTGGGTTTCGTGTCTGGTGCCTCCTAGAAACAAAAACAAAAAACAACAAGCAAGCAAACAAAGGCAGCTCAGGGGAGTGTTGTGATTCAGTGGCTGAGCACCAGCTTCCCATGAAGAAATTCCCTGATCCAATCTCCAGGACCAGCACCTCAAAATATATATATAATATAAAAGAAAGGGAGAAGTTCAAAATATTCAGGCCTATTTTTAAATGATTTAAAGGAAATCACATGGTTTTGGCCTTGGCCAGACCCTGTCTCCTGTTCGTACTCTGTCATTTACTCTGCAAATTTCCTTTCAAAGGAGTTTTGCCTTTGTGTTTGGCATTAAGGACCTTTTCTTCTTCCTTACTGGAGGATCTAGAATCCTGTTCTTCATCACTGCTGGCATCCAGTGTATCCATGTCCTCAAAGTCACTTATGTCACTCTCATCCACCTCATCCTCTTCCACAAATTATCTTTCTCCTAAATCTTCCGTATCTTCCTCTTCATCATCTTTTTCCTTGGCATCTGGAGTCACTCAGTGACTCTTGCCATTCCATGGCCTTGTCGAAGGCATGAATGGGGAAGTGGTAGATGTTGCCATATGTGTCTTGTTTCATTCTCTACAGTAGTTCCTTTTCAATATCATTGCCCAGCTGAGCAGCTATTAATGGCTCTTCCTCTCTCCTTTTGTCCCTCTGTTCCAACTTCTTACTCAAAGGAACAAGTTTCCTTTGTTGCTTTAGTATAAGTTTTTTAATTCAAATTAGGTACTAAGTGTTCTTGGTGAATCTCTGCTTACATTTATGTCTAATGAAACTGGTCCAGTAAATTAGATTTTCATCTATTCGCCCAGTGATTTCTCATAATTTTTAATGAGCTCAACCTGTTCCCAGAGACACTTAGGAAAACCTGTGCATTCTATAGCCTTCATATGCAAGTAGCACTGTCCTTTTTCTTCTTTGAAAATGGCATATTGACTGTTTGCCAGGGGAGAGATTGACCAATTGCATAATCCAGTTAGGCTGTATTCATTTCTTCAAAAGTCCTGAGTCTTGGTTCTTATTTTGAAGGAACAAAATTATTTGTTTCCTATTTTATCGCTGATAACATCATCTGACTGAATGGTGTTGGCAGTTTAGCATGCAGCCTTGTTTTTGCTCGTTTTTTTTTTTTTTTTTTTTTTTTTTTTTTTTGCTCATTGTTTGCACTCATTGTCTGCTTGTTGTTTTTTCTCGTTGTCTGATTTTTTTCTTTAGGAAGCATCAGGAACCGAACCCGGGACCTTCCATGTAGGAGTCAGGTTATGAACTGCTTGAGCCACATCTGCTCCCTGTATCCATCTTTTGATTAGGAGTACAATCCATTACCATTCAAGGATGTTACTGCAAAGGCATTACTTACTTTGGCCATTTTATACTTTGGCTTTCCTATATCATATCTACTATTGTCTGTCTTTTTACCCTCTTAATTACTCTTACAAATAATCTTCATTTCCATACTCTTCTCCAAGCCTCTCCTTCCACTCTTTTCTTTCGGAATGCAGCACACCTTTTAATATTTCTTGTAAAGCTAGTCTCTTGGTGACAATCTCTTAGTTTCTGTTTTTCTGTGGAAACTTTAAACTCATCTTCATTTATGTAGGACAATTTTGCTGGATATAGAATTCTTGAAAGGTAGTATATATATAAAATATTAGAGCCTTCTCGCCTCTGTGGTTTCTAATGAGAAATCAGCACTTAGTCTTATTGAGCATTTCTTATATGTGATGAATTGATTTCTCTTTGTTTTCAGAATACTCTCCTGATCTCTGGCATTTGACATTCTGAATAGAGTTTGTCTCTTAGTAAGTCTGCTCAGATACATTCTGTTCTGAATGCATTGTACTTTTTGGATATTAATATTTTTGTCTTGGGACGCGGCTGTGGCTCAATCAGTAGGGCTCCCGTTTACCATATGGGAGGCCCTGGGTTCGGTTCCCGGGGCCTCCTGGTGGGGGCAGGCCCGCCCGCACAGCGTGGTTAGCTGACCCAGCGAGCACAAGCAGCAAGGGGGGGATAAATGAATAAATAAAAATAAAAAAATCTTTAAAAAAAAATATATATATATTTGTCTTTCATAAGGGTTGGGAAATTTTCATCTATTATTTCCTCAAACATTTTTTCTGCCTCTTTTCCATTCTCTTCCCCTTCTGTGACACCCATAGTGCATATGTTTGTGCTTTTCATGCTGTCATTTCAATTGCTTAAGACCCTGTTCAATTTTTTCCATTATTTTATCTGTTTTGCCTTTTTAAGTTCAACTGTTCTATTCTTTAATCACTTATCTATTCTTCTGCCATTTTTTTCCACTTGATAAATGTTTTATTCAGTTTTGTTTTAACCATATGTAACGAAGCTCACAATTTCTAAAAAACAGGATTTTTATTCTAACTTTTATTTAGTGCCATCTTGTGTTGACAATTTTAATTTCAGTAATCCAACCTATGAGATAACCAGCTTATATTTTAATGAAGAAAACCAAATACTTAATTAAAAACATACAAATAATTTTAAACACCAAAATTTTTTATAATTTATTCTCTTATTTTTTTCATTACTTGTTCTTCCTTCAAACAATAGATTAAATGCAGCATAGTGTCTCAATATCTGTGAGGAAATTTCTATATAACTATTTTCCATTCTTAAAAGCTTTTTATTGTGAAATAATTGTAGGTTCACAGAACGTTGTGAAGATAGTAGAGCGGCCCTGTGCTGCCTCCACTCGGTCTCCCCTAATCGTCCCACCTTGTGCGATGAGGCCACAGCGCAGGACCAGGCAATGGATCTTGGCGTGGCCTGGGTGCTTGGCTCTAGCCACTTTCTCACATGTAGGTTTGTGCGCTGCAGCCAGGATGCAGCTATTCCGTTCCCGCAGAAAGCTCCCTTGTGCTGAGCCTTGACAGTCGCCTTACTATATACATTTAGCAATTAGAAAAGAACAAACCATGCCCAAAGCCAGAAGGAAGAAAATAATGAAGTTTACTTATTATTAACAGTAAAATGCAGAGATAAAATAGAGAATAGAAAAACAAAGAGAATTGCCAAAACCAAAGTTGGCTGTTTGAAAAGATGAACAAAACTGAAAAACCTTTAGACTGACAAATGAAAAATAAGAGAAGATACAAAATGAAATGAATAGTCATTTAAAAGAAGACTTGTATGGACAGATATTATTTTTCCCAAACTAATGTATAATATTTTCCCTCCATTAAAAGAAAGCATTTATTTTGTATGAAAAAAATTATGGAATACTGATCACAGGAACAATTTGCCTATTTTACATTTATCTGGTCTACTCCAGCTCTTTTTTGGTTACTATTTGCATGGAATACCTTTTTCCAGCCTTTCACTCTTAACCTGGTTGTGTCCTTACATCTGAGGTGGGTCTCTTGTGGACAACATATAAACAGCTCATATTTCTTTATCCAGTCTATCAGTCTATGGCTTTTGATTGGGGAGTTCAATCCATTAGCATTCAGTGTTATTACTGTGAAGGCATTACTTCATCCATTTTGTCCTTCGGCTCTCTGTTGTCATATTGTTCTGTTGTCTGTCTTCTTATCCTTTAGTTACCCTTCCTCATAATCTTCATTTCTGAACTCTTCTCCAAATCTCTCACCCTTGTTTTTCCTTTCAGGCTGTAGCACCCCCTTTAGTATCTCTTGCAAATCTGGTCTTTTGGTAACATACTCTATCAGTTTTTGTTTGTCTGAGAAGACTATGAATGAACTCACCCTCATTTTTGAAGGACAGCTTTGCTGGACACAGAATTCTTGGCTGGCAGTTTTTTCAGTACCTAAATACATCATACCACTTTCTTCTCTCCTCCATGGTTTCTGATGAGAGGTCTACACTTAATCTTATGGAGTTTCTCTTGCTGCTTTCAGAATCCTCTTTTTTTTTTTTTTAAGATTTATTTTACTTTTATCCCTTTTTAACTGCCCTCCCCCCGTTTTTGCTGTTTTTGTGTCCATTTGCTAGGCAATTTTCTGTGTCTGTTTCCTGCCCTCTCTTCTCATCCTTCTCCTCCTGTTTTCACCAGGATTTGATCCTGGGAACCTCCGATGTGGGAGAGAGGCGCTCTGCCACCTGTGCCACCTCAGTTCCTGGTTTTTCAGTGCATCTCATCTTGGCTCTCCCTTTGTGCCACTCTCCTGTTACATCATCATCTTGCTGTGTGGCTCGGCGGGACCTGGCACACACACATGCGGGGCCTGGTGGCGCACCCGCGCGTGGGGCCTGGGGGCTCGCCCACTCACAGGGCCTGACAGCGCACCCATGCATGGGGCCTGGCAGCCTGTGTACCTTCTATGTTTTTCTTTTATTTTACAGGAGGTCCTGGGGATTGAACCCAGGTCCCTCCATATGGGAGATGGACGCCCAACCATTTAAGCCATGTCCACTCCCCAGAATCCTCTCATTATCTCTGATATTTGTCATTCTGAATAGTAGGTATCTCGGGGTAGGTTTGTTTGGATTTATTCTGTTTGGGGTGTGTTGTCCTTCTTGGATATTGATATTTATGTCCTTCATAAGGGTTGGGAAGTTCTCAGTCATTATTTCCTCAAATATTTCTTCTGCCCCTTTTCCATTCTCTTCTCCTTCTGGGATACCAATAATGTGAATGTTTGTGTGTTTTGCATTGTCATTCAATTCCTGAGACTCTGTTCCATTTTTTCCATTCTCTGCTCTTTCTGTTCTCCTGTCTTTTCCAGTTCAGATGTTCTGTCTTTGAAATCACTAATTCTGTCTTCAAGAAATTCAAATCTGTTCTTATGTGCCTCTAATGTATTTTTTTTTCCAAAGATTTATTTATTTATCCACTTTAAACCCCCCCTTCACCATTTTGCTGTTTTGTGTTCATTCGCTGGGCAATTCTCTGTGTCTGTTTCCTGCCATCTCTTCACATCCTTCTTCTCCAGTCTTCACCAGGATTCGATCCTGGAGACCTCCGATGTAGGACAGAGATGTTCTGCCACCTGTGCTACCTCAGTTCCTGGCTTTTGGAGCATCTCGTCTTCACTATCGTCTGATAGTTTACAGCATGATGTCAATTTGTTCCATTAATTCCTGAAGCTCAGCCTCACAAGGAGAAGCTCCTATTGCATTAGGGGCCTTGTTCTCCATGTCAAAAAGCTGTTGCATCCGGTTTATATTTCTTGATTTTTAATTTGCTGCACCACGCCCGCCCGAGGGGTCTGGCCCTGGAGCAGGGAGGCCGCGCCCAGGACCCGCCCGAGCCCCCGCGCCCGCCCTGCGGCCTCCCAGACGCTCTTGGCCTGGGGCTCTAGCCGCTGCGCGGCCCCTGGTTGCCATGGAGACGGGGCAAACGCGCTGGCGGGCAGGAGCGGGGCAGGTGGGCGCCGGAAGGAGGCCCGCGGGCAGGAGCCGGGCAAGTGGGCCTCTTCTGCCATTTTAAATCTGCTGTATGTGGCTAATATATTTGTACTATTATCCATTGTGTCTTTCATTCCATAAGGTCTGTTACTTTTCTTTGCAAGCTTTCAAATTCTCATCATGCTTATCCGGTGTCTTCTTCATATCCTTTATCTATTTAGGATATTTTCCTTCAAATTTTTTAATTGATTTAGGAAATTTGTATGAACATGATTGATTAGTTCTTTTTATATCCTTTTTCTCATCAGGATTTTAATTTGTTCCTTTAGCTAAACCATATCTTCCAGTTTCTTAGTATGGCTTCTAATTTTTTTGCTGATGTCTAGGCATATGATTGTATTGGTGAGTTTACTCTTATAGTCAATTCCTCTCTCTCGCTTAGGAATGATTTTGTTTCAAGGCTCTTCTTTGAATTTTTGTTCAACTTATTCTAAATCTTTAAAATTTCCTTGTTTAAATGATCAAAACAGGGCTAGAGACCCACTAATGGGGCACAGACCAGATCCAAGGGGGCCTGGGAATATCAATAAAAGAGAATGAAAATGCCTTTTTTCCTTCATTTTCCCAGCCTGAGAGAAGATGACACTCTTCAGTGAACCTTTCCACGGAAGTGTATCTTCCAACTTCCTCTAGCTGTAGTTTCTACATGTTTGGAGCCATGATTCAAAGCCAGGTCATGTTATTTGAACTTGATGAAGAGAAAACCATTCAGTCCTCTGCCTCATACTTCCTCTTCCCAGGAAGGAAACCTCTGCTTCTTCTCATCCAAGGGTTTATTCAAGGCTATACACTTCCTGTGTGGGTGATGGGCACTGACCCCTGCCATGGAAGTGAGTAACCTAAACTTTTTATTTCAGCCTATTTGTCTCTCTGTCCCACTCCCTCCTGGAAAGTGTGTGGCCTTCCCTTGGTATGCAAATCCCCAAAGCAGCTGCTTCAGTCAGCTTTTGCCCTTCCTCTGCTATTTTTGTAAGAGTAAAGAGCCCTGTCAACCTGCTTCAATGTCATTTTCCCAGAACTCTTCATTCTTTTCTTGACTATGGAAGCAGGCAGCAGCAGTGCCTCATCAGCATCATACCCTCAAACAAATTTCATCTTAATTCACTCAATCTTCCTTAGCAAAATAGGATCTCAAATCTTTTTTTCCATTTTTATGGTGGGTAACAACTCTTTTGCTACTCTCACTTTGCATAAACACCCAATCTTTCTTAACCAGTTTCCAACTTTTATCCTAGTGGAAGTGAAAGCCAAAAAGTGGGGAATAGGGCAGTGTTAGTACAAAATTTGACAAAAATGTCCATAAAGAACCTACATAAAACAAGAGAATAGAAATATAATTCAATTATATAAATAAATGTCTATGCTCATTTCTTATTCCTTGCACTGTTGACTGAGGCTCCAGATAAAGAATAGAGGAATAAAAATAATTATTTTCAATGTGGCAATATCTATTGCTCCTAATATAAAGAAAATTACCAACTCTTTTGATGAAGATTATCTAGTTTTACTTGTAAGGGAATAAGGACTCATTATTTTTAATCATGGAGTATGAAACCTTCTGGTGTTGACAGCTGCCAGATTATGTCAGCACCTGCAAAAGTGGTTAGTGAATTGGACAAATATTGAAAACTTTATGAACAACTGTGATTGCTATCAATTGTCCTAAGACATGTACTCCAAACTTCCTCAAACTCATGACAAACCAATGTAAAATGTGTTTAGTGATTCAATTATTGTTCTGCATTTCTACATCTGACTGTTCTTACGTCCTTAGAGGTTCTATTCTTAGCTCCTGGGGATAGAATTTTTTAAATAACATTTTTCTCTTAGAACATCTGAAATTCATCTGGTCAATTGGCTATAAGTAATTTAGGAGTATTGAAAAATTTTAATAATAAAATCAAAACTATATTCCCTTTCATTACATCTAATGTCTTTTTGCTGTTCCATGATCACATCTAGAATACCACATTCCTTAAGTCATCGTGTCTCCTTAGGGTCCTCTTTTATAAAAGAAGCTTTAGATTACATAAATTTTTCATGAAAAATACAGGGGAGTCCCATAAGCAGAACCCCCTCCCCCTTCCACACATTCCCCCATCACAACATCCTTCATTAATGCGGTGCATTTGTTAAAATTGATGAACACATATTGAAGCATTGCTACTAACAGAAGACTGCAGTTTACATTATAGTTTACACTCTGCCCCACACAATTTTGTATATTTTGTATGACAAAATATGCAATGACCTTTATTCATCATTGGAATATCATACAGGACAATTCCAATGTCCCAAAAAAGCACCAACATTACACTTATTCTTCCCTTTCCCTCCACTCTGAAATTCTGGTTGCCACTGCCTTTATATCAATAATAAAAGTTCATTCATTGTTTTAATAATAATAAGTCTATAATAGAATAATAAGTCTACTTTAGTCCATTATTCATTCCCCAATCTTGAGACTTTTGGGAAGGTGAGGCCAACTCTGTTTATAATTGAGAGGGCACTTAGAATCCTTGTGGCAGATGGATGGAAATATCTTGCTTGAATGTGCAGACACACTCTGTTTCTTGGGATGGGCATTTTCCATCATCATCTTATGTTAGTTATCCTAGGTGAGTCTGATTAACCAGAGGGTAGGTGCTGCAACACTGCTGAGATTCAGGGCTCAACCAGCTTATGAACAGACTGAAGATTTGTCTCTGGTACAGATATTAAACAAGTATAGTGCTAATTACAGGTTCAAAAAAAAGGGCAGAAGAGCCATGTGTAGGGAAATTATGAATTAGTCTAATTTTGTAACACTGGGAAACACACATTCCAAAGAAAGGGCCACAGACAGTGTGCCAAATTCCTGAGCTTGTCTGCCCTGCTTATGGTTTCTAGATTTCTCTAGAGCCCTCAAGAGACCCCCTGTTTGAGGCACTGTTTACTGTGGCAGGCAATGAGATCCTGCTGTGATGTGCATACCTGCAACCTCTGGAATTACCTTTGACTCACTTTGAAATCTCTTAGCCATAAAACCTCATTTGTATTTAATATTTCTCCTGTTGCTCAAGGTATTTTTCCAGACACATTGCTAGTTGGCTCTTGGTAAAAATTTCGCAGTGCCATGAAGGCTTATCCCAGGAGTCTTGTCCATGCCAGGTATGGGGAAATATCATGCATTTATATGCTGAATTTAACTTAAAGAGAGGCCACATTTGAGCAACACGGAGGCTTTCAGGAGGTAACTCTTAAGGCAATATATAATACTATGCTAAGTTTCAATTTCACAAGAAAAGGTTCTTAGGTACAATCATCAACATCAAGGGCCTGGCGTAATGGTGGTCTGTCTTCCTTCATTAGGCACTGCTGTTTTACTCAGGGGATACTTGCTGTCCTATTGGAGAACATAGCAGAACTCCCCAAGATGGGAATTCAATATTCTTTCATTTATTGTGTGGGTCTCCATGGACAGAGACAAGGCTCCATGAATATTTGAACACATTCATATGCCTTAAGGTCATGACCTTAAGCATTTGATTGTTACTGTTCCTCAGGCTTTCCTTACTTTTCGTGCCCTTGACAGTTTTGAGGAGTACTGGTCAGGTATCTTGTAGAATGTCCCTCATTTGGAATTTGGCTGGTGTTTCCTCATGATTAGGCTCGGGGTATGTGTTTTTGGTGGGAAGACCACAGTTTTAAACTTCCACTATTATTATATCATATCAATCATACTATCAGTGTGACAGTTTCGATATTAATCTTTATCCCCTGGCTTTATCACATATTTCCCCCATTAACAACATCTTTCATCAGTATAGTACACTTGTTAAAATTGATGAGTTCATATTGAAGCATTGGTACTAACCATGGTCTATAGTTTACACTATAGTTTACACTTTATACTGCACAATTTTATAGGTTTTTGACAAAATGCATAATGGCCTGTATCCATCATTGCAATGTCATGCAATGACATCATTGCAATGTCCTAAATATGCCCCCATGTTACAACTATTCTTCCCTCTCCCTCCCCTCAGAAGCTCTGGTGGCCACTGCCTTTATATCAATGATACATGTTCTTTCATTGCTAGAATAATAATAAGTCTACTTTAGTCCATAGTTGTGTTACACCGTTGTGTTTGTTCATCCTTCAGTCCTGAGGATTTGGGGATGGACATTGTCACCGTGTTTCTGATTGAGATACCATGGGCCAAATGGATGGAATTGTCTTGCTTCCATTTGTAGATACTCTCTGTTTATTTAGATAAATGTTGTACATCATCAGATTTTGTTAGTTGTCCAGGGTGAATGCAATGAACTGGAGAGCAGGTTTTGCAACTCTGCTGAGATTCAGGGCTCAACCAGCATATGAAGAGACTGAAGATTTAAGTCTTTGGGACACATATTTAATGAGTATAATGAAAATTATAGATTCAAATAAATGGGGCAGAAAAGCCATATATTAGAAAAATTAAAAATGAGTCTAACTTTCTTATATTGGGGAGCATTTATTCCAAAGTAAGGCCTGCTGAGATGGTGCCAAATTCCTGAGATTGTCTGTCTTGCCTAAAGTGTGTAGATGTTCAGAACCTTCAGAATCTCTGCTCTTTGTGGCAGTGTTTACTGTGACAGTCAATGAAACCCTGCTGAGACATGCATAAGCATAACCTCTGGAATGAACTTCTGACTCTCTTTGAAATCTCTTAGCCATAAAAATGCATTTGTATTTAATATGTTCCCCTTTTGATCATCCATGTCACAGGTATCCCCTATAATCCCCAGGGACAAGGCATAGTTGAACGGGCCAACCTGTCCTTGAAAATTGCACTCAATAAAATAAAAAGGGGAGAATGGTACCCTATTAAAAAACTCCCCCAGAAATTTGTTATCCCATGCACTCTTTATTTTAAATTTTTTAAACTTAGACTCCAGTGGCCGCTCCGCAGCTGAATGTTTCTGGCACGCTAATACAAAATTCGGCTTTGCCAAGGTTTATTGGCAAGATCCATTAGATAATACCTGGCACAGAGCAGATCCTGTTCTAATATGGGGAAGGGGCTCAGTGTGTATATATTCAAAAGAAGAGAAGGCAGCCAGATGGCTCCCTGAAAGATTAATCAAACAGAAATCCACTAACCAAGTAACCAGGGCAGAAAATTCACCCTGAGAAGAATGTTGTTTCTTCATACTATAGATACCTTCTGCCGATGCAACTCTGCACTACTCTGGGACTTCTCCTATGCAGCTTCACCACCAGCCTTGGAACTCTCCTGTTGTATGCTGGTGCCCCTAGCGATTGGACTCCTGTACACAAGCTCTTGATCATCTCGCTTTATGTAACGTATATAAGCCTGCTTATTGCCACCACCTGCCTTTTATAACTCTACTTTATATACAAAATGGACCAGCCTAACTGCTCCATGCTCAAAATCTTCCTTATATGTGTCATGCCAAGAATCTTATATGGAGGTATGGGACCTCCCGCTTCTCGTGACGCCTTGCTTGAAAAACTCTATAGTAAACCTTGTGACTGTAAAGGAGGTAAATTGCCTAAACCCGATAGAGATACCACCAGACTCCAGTTCGTGCATTGTCCCACTCATATAGCCTATCTAATATCTACCCCTAGCAGAACAGGAGGATTGCAGTTGAAGTGGGTTTGCATAAGTCATCCAAAAATAATCCCCTCTAACGATGGCAAACCGAGGCCATGTCCCTGCGGCAATACTTATTATCCAGCTATCCACCGCAGTTGTTATTCCACATTTCAGCCCTGTACCAGTCCAAATAACCATACTTATTTTACTGCCATTTTGGTAAAAACATCTATTGGCTCATTTGGAGGATCGGGAACTGAAGTCCTGGGCAATCCTAATCTTGCCCAGGCCCCCTGTGGAGGCAGGAATATCAAGATAGGAGATCAGGTCTGCTGGAACCAAAAACCCCCTGTACATGTGTCAGACGGGGG
>JAKSZT010007053.1:32089-46939 GCA_026826555.1 Tolypeutes matacus | reverse complement strand
CAATGGTGGTGGCCAATGGTAAGGCCTGTTTGGAATATCCAGGGCCTACCCTCAGCCCAGGAAGAGTCCCAATGGAACCTCAAGGTCAAGGTCAAGGAACCAGCATGGTCTCATGGCCATGCTGTCTGTTGACCATATTGTGGCCCATCTTCTCCTCATTTCCCTGTACTAAACTGCCTCAACTTCCTCCTCCAGAGAGTTCATGCCCTTATTCTTAAAGGGGTGCTGAAGGGTGATGGTCATTCTTCTGTAGTTACTTCCTGCTGGTTAGGGCAGTAGTTCTTGCCTGACAGGGCATGAACCTCACTGGCTATTCTACTGGGTTTGAGGGAAGATGGGTCTGGCATCCTAGTTGGAACTGGATGAAATCCACATGTGACTAATAAGGCATTGATTAATAAATATGTTTAATTAAAATTTTGAAGATACATGGTTTCACTAAAAGGATAAAGATGGTGGTGGTAAATATACCCAAAAAGGGGGCCAGTCATGTCACACTGGGCCACAAGACAATGGCCAGATGTCTTCAGAGGCTGCCTCCTCCTAAAGTTGATGAAAAACAGCATTCTTCCTGAACTTCATTTATACTGTTGGTTAACTCTGGGGAAAGACTGTGGTAGACCTGCTGGGTTTGGGTATACACTACCAACTCCAGTTCCCACAGCAGTGGTTATGCTTAGGGCAGCTAGGAGAAGTATGCAGAGAGGCACTGCCCCAGACATAAACTCACAAAGACAGTATAGACAACAACAAGACAAGCATAGGGGAAACAACATAAAGACAGTACTTAAGAGAGTCATTACTTTATCTTATACCAACGTTCATTAACTACTTATAAAATGAATTAAGTTTACCCAGATTTTAACCTGTTCAATACCCTTCTGCATAAGATGTAGAATAGAAATTATCATATTCATCAGGTATATAGGTACAGTACTTAATATTAATCAATGTACAATCAATGCATAAGTTTCTCTTTGAGCTGCAGTTAATAGATCTATCTCCAGGTTTGCAATACCATATATGTTATCTCTCCATGGGAGCAGGCCATAATGCCAATTGTGTTTATGCTCTACTCACAGTACTCTGGTAATTGTTGCTCCACTTGGTATGTCCTTCACACAACCAGCATGCTGCAGCACAGTTGATCCTAGAGAGAGACTAGGAAGATAAGGCTCCAGTGTTTCACCCGCCTGGTGCATAGCAACCTTTGGCACTATGCAACAGAGCCAGTCTGGAGGCAATGTCCATTGTACATCTGGCCATATCGAACCCTCAGCGGCTGTGCAGGAATCTGAAACTGCAACATACTTTCCATCCATTTCAGGAGCATAACCAGAGATGTGGTAGTTACCTTTATTTTTCAGAGGTTAGTGATCAACTTAGCCAATAACTCAAATGGAGGGGCAACATGCAGGGTATTTTGGCTAGGTGTGAATGCACAAGAGATTTTAAAAAGGATAGACTTCAGTACTGTCTATCTTTATATACTTTCTAAACATGTCCAATGCAGCATAAAACATATTAAAGGATATTACCTTTGCCATGATTATGTAAATTAACAGGTATTTTACTTTAGCAATACAGAAGAAACAATTTCTCCATTATTTTATGAAAACTCAGGATTCCGAATGCAATCAATATTATCTTTCCTTACCACCACTTTAATATGCACACTGAGGTGGCCTGTGACAGGTTTCCCTGCTATGAAGTTACTTTTTGTTACATCAATTTGTATTTCTAATTAATAAAGGATTCCAAGAATTAGCCATTTAAATGCTTCAGTTTAGAAAATGCTTTCACAAACTCCTTAGACTTATAGAATGGATACTTTACCTTGAAATAAGCTTATTAAATTAGAATTAGAATGAATGAAGTTTACTTGATTCATTGATGAGAGGCACAGCTACATTTTCTTCCAAATTAATTTCATTAAACATGAACTTACAACTTTCATCGTGATAAAGATTTAATATATATATCATGTTAATTTATTTAATTAGTATTCTAAAAAAGTAGGAGGTTACACCTAAGCTAAATAAAATTGAAACCATTATACTTCATGTGAGGGATGTTCTTTTTCCTTCCTTTCTAGGAGGCTTAAAACCTCTATAATAAAATTCTAAATCTGTGAATAATCTTAAAAGCATACTGACTGTTAGGTTTTGCAATATATTACAATTGTTTAATTAGTTTTAATTATAATTTAGAAAAGATCTTTCCATAGCTTTCAAGGACTTTTCCTTTACTTACTTAAATTTGGTAATAGGATTATCAACCAATTTTAAGGTTGCTAAAGATTCACATTGTATGGGAAGCGGCTGTGGCTCAATCAGTAGGGTTCCCGTTTACCATATGGGAGGCCCCGGGTTTGGTTCCCGGGGCCTCCTGGTGAAGGCAAGCCCGCCCGCAGGGCGTGGTTAGCTGACCCAGCGAGCACAAGCAGCAGGGGGGGGGGAAATGAATAAATAAATAAAATCTTTAAAAAAAAAATGATTCACATTGTGGAACTAAAGTATAAACTAATTCTATTTTTTTTTAAATATAATTTTTATTTATTTTTAAAAGATATTTAGATTACATAAGATGCTACATAAAAAATAAAAGGTATTCCCATATGCCCCATCCCCCCACCTCCCACTTTCCCCCACATTAACAACTTCTTTCATTACTGTGGTACATTCACTGCAATTGATGAACACATTTTGGAGCATTGCCACTACGAATGGATTGTGTTTTCCAGTGTAATTTTTTTTCTTTATATTTTAAAAGATGCTTAGATTACATAAATGTTACATAAAAATTACAGGGATTTCCATGTTCCCCCCCTCCCACACCTTCCATAACACACCACATAAACAACTTTCATTAGTGTGGCACATCACCTGCAATGGATATACACATCCTGGAGCTTTGCCACTAAGCATGGACCATAGGTCACCTTGTAGACCCCATTCTCTCCCACACAGTTCTGCATGTTATATCCTGATGTAAAATGCCCTATATCTGTCATTTTAATCTTACTCAGGATAATTCCCAAGTCCAGAAAATGCAACTGTATTACAACTGCTTTTCCCTTCCCTGCCCCACTGGCTCCACCTCACTGTTGTATTTTCTTCCATTGTTTAATCACATTATGTCTACAAGAGAATACCATTAAGTCCACTCTAGTCTATAGCTCTTCCCTCAGTCCTGAGGAGTTTGGGATGGTGATGACCACTCCACCTCCAAGTGAAAAGGGGCACATGTCCCATGGATATGGATGGTCATTGTCCATCATTGTCTCCTCACCAGGTGACTTGGGTGAGCCCATTGACCTGTAGAATAGGAGTTGCAGTTCCACTGAGATTCCAGGCACAACTGGCACATGGGCCAGCCAGAGGCTCCAGTCTCTGGAAATACACCTACAAACTCCAGCATCACATATAGGTTTGAATAGAAGGTACTGATGGACCATATACAGGGAGAACTTATTGGAGTCCAGCTCTGTCACTCTCAGGAGCACAGATTCCAAAGTAGAGACCACTGATAAGGCATGAATCTCTGGAGCAATCTCCCCTTATATAGGACCTGGGTGCCTCCAGAGGCCTCAGGAGCCCCTCTGTGTGGGGTGATATCCACTTTGGTGTTCTATGAGATCCTACTGAGGTGTGCGTAAGCGTTACCTCCGGGATGACTTCCCGACTCTCTTTTAAGTCTCTTAGCCACATGAACTCATTTGTCTTTACCTTTTCCCCCTTGTATTCAAGGTCTTTTTCTGGCTGTATTGCCAGTTGGCACTTGGTATTAATCCCTCGTAGCCAGGAGGCTCATGTCCCACGCTGGGGGGAAGGTAATGCATTCATATGGTGAGTTTGGCTTAGAGAGAGTCCACATTTGAGCAACAAGGAGGCTCTCAGGTGGCAACCCTTAAGCACCCCAGAACAGTAGGCTAAGTTTCAATTACAAGAGCAAAGACTCGTAAGGCTACTGATCAATAACAAGAAACCATCAGTGGACCCTCCTCCTTTGTCAAACACTGCCTTGCACTCGGGGCACTGTTGCTGCTCCCTTGGAGAATGTGGGAGAACTCTCCCGGCTGGGAATTCAGTATTCCCTCATTTATTGAGTAATTGTCTACCCACCTTGACAGTGCCGCATCCCTTGATCACTTGAAAAATTGTATATATCTTTCATTTATATTCAGGTGAACTTCCTCCCATGAAACCCCCATCCCAGATAACCCTCACCAATGATCCTCTCCTGTCCCCTCTGTAACCCTTCTGTGATCCAAACCTTCCTTGAAGATGAAGCCCATATAATAGCCAAATACAATTAATAGAAAATGAAATAAGTTTAATTATAACAGATAAAATACATGGTAACTTAAAAAAAACAGTAGAAATAAAATAAAATTAAAGGATTAGGATATTCAATAAATGGAAAAAAAAACAAAAATATTGAAAAAAAATTTGTTTTAATTTTCCCTTCTATCACTGCATTATCGGGTGTCCAGTCTGTACTGTGGCACCTGCCCCCTCTCACTCCCCAGTGTCTCCCGAATTTTCATTTAATTTTCAAAGAAGTTTTAGGTCACAGCAAAGTCACACATAGAATACTAGAGACTCCCATATACCCAACCTCCTTACCCTTTCCTCACCCCATATTAAAACCTTTTTATGTGCATGGGAGCATTGTTATAACCATTATACAGATAGTGAAGCATAGCTACTAAACATTGTCAATGGTTTACAGTATAGTTTACAATTTAGACGGTCCAATTTACTAATTATTGATGATATTTACCATGTCCTGTGTTCATTCCTGTAAGGTAATGAAAAACATTTCTCCTGACCACTAAATACCCCGTTTGATCTTTTCTGTTCCTTCCTCCCCATCTCCCCGGGGCTCATGACACTCCCGTCTTGACTCATTGGATGACAAGATTTATAGTTACATGCAACAAGAGCTCTTGACATGCTGATTATCCTCTCCTATTAGGATCCATCTTGGTGCCAAAGAAGCACCCACCTGTCTGTTTCTGGGTGAATCGGTCCTCCCAAAGATGGGGGTCCATCTTCTTCCCACTCACCGTGTCGGTCTCCACTCCCCAAAACAACACCTTATAACAGTATGAACACTCACACATTCCCCAGAAGCCTACTCCAGATGCACCCCTTCCTGAATGCCCCCCCAACCTACACCCTAAAGCAGTGACAACAACCTTATCATACTGCCATAAAAGCTTGCCCACTCCTACACGTTCAACATCATACCCACAAATCCCATGTTCACCTAGTCCCCCTCCCAACTCTCCCCCCAGTATCCTTGGTATTCTAACCTGCCTTTCCTAATCTACCCACCTGCTAACCCTGCACCACCAAACCCAGTAATGTCTCTACCCACCTGTCCTATCCTTCAATATGCAACTATACTCTATCAATTTACCATAAAGAAATTCTTAAATCCCCAGCCTAGAAGATACTTTTAATCTGCCACATGTAGCCCCTCCCTCACAGTTCTTGCAAAGAGAAGGCCCTGGGGCTGGGTAGGTTAAAGGGCCCAGGAAAATCTTCTCCTTTCCCAATCCTTACAATGTCCAGATGTCTCTGACCTTTCCATCCTGTTTAGCCTAATTTGGGCCCCAGGAATATTCATTTACATATATAAGTGCATATTGAATTTTTCTGTGCTTATATTTTAAGAGCTGAATAGAGCTCTTTTAAGAGTTTTCAGTTGTTAACTTGATATTAACATCCCGATGTATGATATACACAGCTATTAGGCACACACAAAGTTAGAAGCAAACACACAACTCACTTGTGGCATCTCTCTTTAACAAAAGACAATAGCTACATCATACAAGGCTGCTTCATGCTCTTGACCTCCCCAGCTCTATACAGGTGACTGGACCCAGAATCTTCCATAAAGGTTGGCTGATTTTATGAATGACAAAGACTGACATAGCAGATGAGCACTGGGCAAGAGCTAGGCTTCTAGTCTGGCTCTGCCTCAGTTCTGGCAGATTCTTCACATCTGGGCCTAAACAGAGCTCACTGGTAAAACCCTTGTTCTAAATCAATTTATGGGATAATGAAAATTAAGAAAATTTAGCTAATCTCTTATTCTGTACTTTAATTCTAAATGGGTGGGCACAAGGCCTTGACTGCCCAAGCCATGAAGTACCAGAAAAAAGGATATCAAATTCTTGGCTTTTCTGAGGAAAAAGGGAGTATATCAGAGATCTGATTTGAGCAGAGGAGTAGAAGCAAGGAAACAGGTTTGGGACAGGAACGGGAATGATGGGTGGGGTCCCAATAACCCATCACTCACTCAGTTGTAGCAAATCAATGTAGTATAATGAATCCCTTTCCAAGCTGGACAGATGATACCACGGGGCTCCCCATTTAGCTAGAGGACAGGGTAGTGGGGTGCCATTTACAGCATCTCAAGAGCCATGGGCAAGGGGCTGAGAATGGGGTAAGCCACAACCTCCTATAACTTCTAAAGGCCCTGTTTGTGTAGTTTGGCCCTGCCCCTTTCCCAGTGAGGCATCAGTTTTCATGCTGAGCTTCTGCTGGAAATTTGCTCTCATCCATGGCATTATAGGAATCTGCGTATGTAGACTGATGGGTTGTAGCATATAAAGTACCTCCAAAACAGCCCAGTAAGCAGCAAGAATCTTCCCTTAATGAAGTCTACAGCTAGCAGGCAAGGGCAGTCTCTTAGTCTAAGGACCCAAAGAGGCATAGTCATAAAGCTGAGGACTCCAAAATTCATTCCCTATGGGACATGGGGTATAATTGGGAAATACTTTTTTTTTTTTAAAGATTTTATTTATTTATTCATTTATCCCCCCCTTGCTGCTTGTGCTCGCTGGGTCAGCCAACCACGCCGCGCGGGCGGGCTTGCCTTCACCAGGAGGCCCCGGGAACCGAACCCGGGGCCTCCCATATGGTAAACGGGAGCCCTACTGATTGAGCCACAGCCGCTTCCCGGGAAATAGACTTTTGTACCAATTCTAAAGTGCATTGTTGAGATTCTCCCTAGGGGAAAGTAGGAAATATATGTATGACTTTTGTATATGAGAGTGAGAGTGTGCATAGGAATGAGGACCTATCATGATAATCAGAGAAGGAACCCTTGACCTGATAGTGCTCAGTCCACATTTAGGCCCCTGGGGATCAGTGGAGGCCTCTCTTCCTTCCTGCCCAGGCCTGGGACACTCCAGAGGAACCTCCATTCCAAAATCCCTGAAAATACCTCCATCCAGAACTCTTACACCTCTCCTATGAGCTCATGCACCTAACAAAAATGCCATCATGTGTTAAGACAGCTCCACTACAGGTATCGCATGCCTGCAGAGGGGGATCCCAATACTCCTTCCAGCTCTTCTGTAAGTCCACAGTGAAGTTGAGTGATGATGGCCATCAGTCTATCTCCACAGCCCCCAGAGGAAAATTCAGGAAAAAAAGGCTTCCAATGAAACCTCAGGGATGAAAGGAAATCAGGGACTTGTTCACCAAAATCTGACAGTTCTATACCCCATAAGCTGAAGATTCCTCTATTGCGACACAGGGGCGGGGACTGTCTGATGCTGCCACCACTTCTCAGTTAAGTTATCAAGTCACTGCTGAGGATCTAGACTGGGAAAAGGAAGCAGGGCTCTGCAGCTGCAACAGGACATTGGGGATGGAGGAAGACTTGGGGCATCTCACAGTACAGCACCTGTAGCCTTCTGGTTCTTTCACTCTCCTTATACTTACCTCTATCTATACAATAAACACCTCAAATCACACCAATACATCCAATTCCAGCCCCTTTCAACTGGGTTCACTGTAATCCCTGCCGTTGCATATTTGTAACTTTATTTCCAGAATACACAGGAAGTGGATGGGTAAACTGGATCACAAAGCTGTGGTGATATTAGTGAACGGGACTGATAATCTTTTGGTCACATTTTACATAGTCCTTTTTGTGTTCTCTTCTGTTTAGAAAAGCTCGCATTGTCTTCTCTCTATTGCAAAATCCAATCCAGGATATCACACTGCATTTTACTTATCATGTCTCCTTAGACTCTTGCAAACTACATAGTTCCTAAGATTTTCCATTTCTTTCATACTTTGAAAATTTTGCAGTGTACTGATCAGGTATTTTGTAGAAAGTGCCTCAATTGGTGTTTGCCTAAGGTTTTCTCATCATCAGACAGAAATTTTGTTTCATGACCACAAAAAATACCATGGAAGTGTACTGCACCCTACTTAGTACATCAGATGTATGTGAGGTTGACATGTCTTATTTTACTAGTGACATTCCTAAATCAAAGGGATGATGTGGTGTCTAGCATGTTTGGTATTATAAAATTGCTTCTTTACCTTTATAATTAATTAATACAATAGGGGCGATATATTCAGTCTAGATGAATATGCTGATTCACATCAAACTTTCATCCACAAATTTTGACATTCTTGGATGATTCTTGCCTGCAACAATTATTACTGTGTTCTTTCCTTAAATTTGATTTTCTCTTTCTCTCATTATTTCTACATTAATTAAGTTGAAATGTTTCCCTTCTTCCATGCTAATTTATTTATTCAATAATTTATTTTTCTCACCATGGATACACAGATATTTAATTTATCCTACATCTCTAATTCAGTACTATCAACACTGACTTTCTTGCTCAAATTCTTTCAGGCTTGGATATTGGGAACTCTTTAAGATGGCTCCTGTGTACTTTCAACCCAAACACTTTTTTGAGCACTTCCTTGCTCTCCCTACCACAAGATGTCCCATGTTCATCTTGTATTTTCTCTAAGACCCAGAAACAACCATTTCTTGAAGGAGTCCTGGCAACTTTTATTGGAGAATGGTGTTTAGAAACCAAGGTCAAGGCACTATTATACAGTCATTATTCTAGATGTACCTGCCAGACAGAACTAGGAAATATGTAAATATTAACCTACATATACTCACACATATATACTATTTATCTTTCTGCACATATATTGAAAAAGCTATTCTAATCCTCTGTGCTTCCTTATTTGCAATTTCATTTTCCAAACAGTGAGTAACCTGGTTCTCCCTATCTACAATGCATTGTTCAGTATTTATATCCCATAAAGTACTTTCAAAAATGCTAATTCATCCATAACCCTGTGAGATATGTCTATTATCTACAGTTTGGAGCTTTTTAAAAAAAATTTGGTTGCATCATCATCTTTTTGGTGCATCACATTGCTGCTCTCAGGGGCCTTATGCCTCACTGCACAGGTCTTGGATACCGTTTTTCTTTTTTTTTGCCAGGAGGTCTTGGAGATGAATGTGGGTCCTCCATATGGTAAATGGGACCTCAACTGCTTGAGCTACAGTTGCTTCTCTGGAGATCATTTCTCTTAACACTTTACAATGCATTTCTCACTCTAATTAACCAGAGTTAGTGCTGAATTCATGGGTTAAGGGCACAATCCTCTTCAAAGGATTTAGAACTACTAGGAAAAAATGTACTGAAGCATCTTCAGACATTGTATTAAACAATGCTTTCTTAGTCTTTACACCCAAAGTACAAGAAACAAAAGAACAAAAATAGATAAAGGGGACCTCATAAAAATATAAAACCTTTGTGTTTCAAAGAAATTCATCATGAAAGTACAAAGACAACCTACAGACTGGGAGAAAATATTTGGAAGCCACATACCTGATAAGGGTTTAATATCCAGAATTTATAATGAAATCTGAAAACTCAGCAACAGCAACAACAAAAAACCCATTCAAAAATTGCCAAAATGGGAAGCGGCTGTGGCTCAATCAGTGGGGCTCCCGTTTGCCATGTGGGAGGTCCCGGGTTCGGTTCCCGGGGCCTCCTGGTGGGGGCAGGCCCGCCCACACGGCGTGGTTGGCTGGCCCGGCAAGCACAAGCAGCAAGGGGGGGATAAATGAATACATAAATAAAATCTTTAAAAAAAAAAAAATTGCCAAAAGACTTGAATAGGTATTTCTCTAAAGAAGGTGTACAAATGGCTGAAGAGCAAATGAAAATATTCTCAACATCATTAGCCATTAGGGAAATGCAAAACAAAACCACAATGAAATATCTTTTAACGCTCATGAGAATGACTACTACTGGGAAAATGAAAGAAAACGTGTTGGAGAAGATGTGGAGAAGTAGGAACACTCTTTCATTGTTGGTGGAAACAGTTCTGCAGGTCCTCAGGAAGTGAAGCATAGAATTACAGTATGACCCGGCAATCCCACTCCCAGGTACATACCCAGAAAAATTGATAGCAGGGACTCAAACAGATATTTGCACGCCAATGTTCATAGTGGGACCATTTGAAATTGTCAAAAGATGGAAGCAACCCAAGTGTCCATCAAGAGGTGAGTGCGTAAACAAAATGTGGTAGATACATGCAATGGAATATTATTCAGCTGTAAAAAGGAACATAGTTCTGATAAAGCGAAAACATGGATGAATCTTGAAGAAATAACGTTGAGTACAATAACCCAGATACAAAAGAACAAATATTGTATATTCTAATTGATATAAAATAATTAGATTTTACCTTTTAAATCCCCATAACTGTACAGTAAGGTTCCCAAAATGTTTGTGTTTACTTGTCACACAGCTCCTGGTAGCTGAGGCAGGAGTCAAAACCACAATTTCCTAAGACTTGCTCCTTTGCTACAAGCAGCACTCCCTGCACAATATATTTTGGAATGGCAGAATGCAACTATTTTTTTTTCAAACTGGTCCACACATGTGGTTCACTAACAAGTTTGCCACTTCTTTGACTTACCCCTCATTGAGAGGTGGGGTCTATACTCTCCCCAAGAACCAGGGCTGAAACCCAATAAGCAAGGCTGTGTAACATCTATGGTTATGCTCGAAAAGGCATGAGCCACTACTTGTTCATGTGCATCACTCAACTGGGTAGCTCTGAGTCACCAGGTAAGATTCTGCATGCCCTGAGACTACCCTGCTGCCAGGCAGCCATGGACAATAGGGAGGAGGCATGGAGGTCCTCCAGGGAAAGCCAGCAGCAACCCATGGATATGTGAATGATATTGACCCAGATGATTCCCAACCCCCTGGCTGTTGAGCCACCCCCAGCCAGGGAGCTTCTTCTACTGAGGGCCCAGACATCATAAAGCAGAAATGGCCTCCTCACTATGTCCTGCTGAATTTCTAATCCCAGGAAACATAAGCAAAGGAAAATGATTCTTTTATGCCACTAGTTTTTTAAGTAGGTTTTTTGTTTGTGTGTTGCCCAGTAATAATGACAAGAATAATTTACTGCAGCAAAGTGAATGGGTACAAAGAAAGTGTATTGAAATCTCAGTTTCTTTCATTCCCTGTTCTGCAGCCTTCCAGTTGTTCCATTTCTGCATATCCTTCTAGATTTATTAATTGAAAATTTGGAAAGCACTGACACTGTGCCAGACATATTTCAAGGAATTTACCTATGTATTTGTTCATTTATTCTTAATTTAATGTGATCACACAGGTGGCAGGATGAAGGACAGTCTTGCACTTCACCTGTCTCTTTTCCAAAAATGGGAAGTCTGAACTCAATTCAAAACTGCCTTTTGAATGCTATTCCTGATAAGATGGTTACATTTTTCCTACATATTTCCTAATCATTTTCACTTTCTTTTCTAATTTGACATTCGTGTGTGAAATTGATTTCTAGTTTTGTATTTTTCAATCTCTAAATATTTTTATTTAATTTTTCTGTCAAGCTGCAGGCCTTTAATATTCTGTCTTTGCACAATAAAGCATTCCCAGTTCTCTTCTTCACTAACTCAACCACCACCCTCAGTTGGGTAATCAATGGAGAAAATATGACACTATCTATATTGATGCACTTTTTAGACATTGCCAATGACCTATTGGATTTATACGTTGTAGAAATTTGCAGTAAATAAACACTGATGATCATTTTTACTGTAGCATTTTATGCATGAAGGGTACCCAAATGTGTTTTGGTAATGGAGCTCTGTCATCTTCATTCTAAAATTTTTGCTTTTTTCCATGTATGTAGGTACAGATCATTTCCTTTCCTATAGCTATTTCTCATCATCAGATCATAAAAATTGGAGTGACAGGGTATCAATTCATGCACCAGAATCTACAGTAAATCCTATATTTACCTTAATTATATATTTTCATCCAATACGTTCAAGCCCCCTTAGGAATGCACTGCTTAAAAATATTATTTATTTTTTCTTAATTACTTAGTGAATAACCAGTCTTTCACATACACAATGTTAGAGGCATTGCTCAGAGAATCTCAGAGACTGAGAGAAAACTAAGAGCACAGACTTAGTTGCATAAAGAGAAAAAGTTGGTCATATCCAGAGATGACGAGAGGATATATAATCTGATAATTATATTATTACAAACAGAAATATTACCTTTTAAAACTAAATTTATATTGATGTTGTTTACCATATCCAGAACAAATTTTAAATTATTTTTTCTAGAAATGTTTGGTGACTCAGGAATGACAGAAATGGGTAGGAAGGGGATGGTATTTCAAATAAAAAATGAAACATCTATTTGTTCTCAATATGTAAGCTTTATTCCACATTACTAGGTATTCTCACTATGGACTATACTTGGGGTCACGTTTCAGTGGGACAGAGAGTTTGGAGATTGGATTATTGACCAAACTGTTGAACTCAATCAATCACATCTGTGTAATGAAGCCTCAATGAAACCTCTGGGTAGTGAATCTGGGATGAGCTTCCCTAGTTGCCAATACTCTCTGAATATAGTCATATTTGGATGCTGGGAAGATAATGTGCCCCAATGGATAACGAAAGCTTTATGTGTTTCTTTATTTGGCTGGTTCTACTTTGTATATTTTGCTATAATAAACTGTAATCCTAAGCATAGCACTTTCCTGAATTCAATGAGTCATTCTGGCAAATTTTTAAGCCATGGGGACCCCTGAGCTTGCCACTTGTGCCTGAAGTAGGGCAGTCTCATTTTGTAGCTAGACTGACTCTGTACTTGAACCCTAATTCCTCCCATCTCAGCTTCAGCACCTCCTCCAGGGCATTGACTCTCTCCCCTGAAAACTTTGGGGTTGGAGGATTTGCAAAGGTAGTTCAGGGATCCAGGGCATGATGTAGAGGTCTCAAATGTTCAGGGAACCAACTACATTTTTTACCCTGGATCCCTCACATATCAGTGTTGTGACAACACAGGGCTGAGGTGAAGATTCCAGGAGAGGACAGCAGATATTCTCCATGAGTTGGAAAGCACCACAACTATGTAAATCCTGAAAATTATCATCCTTCCTCCTGTCCTGGAGCCACCAAAGTATCTTTTCTGGATGTGACCACTATGCTTCTTGCTTATTCTTCCTTTTATAACTGAACTCTTCATAGAGTGATTTGGAGGTGCCAGTAATCTTTCTAAGGCTCTACCTGCATTTACTCATTTTCAGTCCTATAACATAACCATACTAAATGGGCCCTATTGAAATATCCATAGGAGAGTGCAGAGCAATGATGAAAGAGGGATCACACAATTTTCCTAGGCTCGTGTGGCCTTTAAGTGGGATCTGAAGCAGTCTATCAGGGTTCCTAAGTACAGTCATCATTATCAAGGGCCCATCAATGGTCCATTCACCTTCACTGTCACCGGCCCTGTACTTGGGGGATTCTTGCTGTCCCATAAAAGAATGTGGCAGAACTCCCCAGGATGGGAATTCAATATTCTTTCAGTTATTGTGTGTATCTCCACTCACTGTGACAATGCCCAAGGAACAATTGAACTCATTCATATGTCATATGGGTATACCCCAGGTGAACCTCCTCCCATGCATCCCCCTCTACTGACACCCTGCACCAATGGCCCTCTCCTGCCACAGTTGTAACCCTTCTGTGATCCAAAAATACTTTGCAAAAATGAAGTCAACAAAATAACTGAATAAAATGAATAAGAAAAAGAAATAATAATGATAGTTTTAGAAATAACAAATAAATTACAAAAAAATTTTAAAATTTTGAAATAAAATTAAAGTTAAAAAAAATTGCATTATGCCTTTCATCACTGTATGATCTGTTGTCATATATGTACAGTGAAATTTTCTTTCATTTATTACCCCTGTGTCTTTTCTTCATTTTATCTTCAAAGAAGCTTCAGGTTATAGAAAAGTCATGTAGACATATAGGGGATTGCCATATACCCAACATTCCCCTCTTTTTCCTCTTTCCCCTATTAATAACATTTTACATGTGGATAGCACATTTCTCATAATTGATCTGCAAATACTGAAGCATTACTACTAACCATGGTCAATGATTTATATTATGGTATACAATTTGAGCCATACACTTTTATAATTTTGGTGAAACTTAACATGGCCTGTATCCATCCATCATTGCAAGATCATGTAGAACAACTCCAATGCCCCCAAAAGGTCCCATGTTCTATCTATTCTATTCCTCCTCCCCCCTCCCCTTAGGACCCATGGCAACTGCTAAGCTTCACTCATTGAAGAACAAGATTCATAGTTACTTACAACAACACTGAGGACTTGACATAGTGGCCTGTCCTCCCCTATTAGGCACTTTCTTTTCTCTCGAGAGACTCCCACCCTTCTATTTAAGAACATAGCAGGACTTCTCAGGATGGGAGTCCAATACCTTCCCGTTCATTGTGTGGGTCTCTACCCACTGATACAACACACTATGGTAGGATGAACACTCACAGACTCCCTAGAAACCTGGCCAAGGTGCACCCTGTCACACATGCCCACTCATCCAACACCCTAATCCAGTAACCCTCCCCCTGTCTAATTTGCCAGAAGAACATTCCCAACATTCTAGTTTGAACCACATTACCTGCAAATCCCCAGA
>JAKSZT010007053.1:3394-13515 GCA_026826555.1 Tolypeutes matacus | reverse complement strand
AGAGCCTCCTTGTTGCTCAAATGTGGACTCTCTCTAAGCCAAACTCACCATATGAATGCATTACCTTCCCCCCAGCGTGGGACATGACTCCCGGGGATGAGCCTCCCTGGCTACGAGGGATTGATACCAAGTGCCAACTGGCAATACAGCCAGAAAAAGACCTTGAATACAAGGGGGAAAAGGTAAGGACAAATGAGTTCATGTGGCTAAGAGACTTAAAAGAGAGTCGGGAAGTCATCCCGGAGGTAACGCTTACGCACACCTCAGTAGGATCTCATAGAACACCAAAGTGGATATCACCCCACGCAGAGGGGCTCCTGAGGCCTCTGGAGGCACCCAGGTCCTATATAAGGGGAGATTGCTCCAGAGACTCATGCCTTATCAGTGGTCTCTACTTTGGAATCTGTGCTCCTGAGAGTGACAGAGCTGGACTCCAATAAGTTCTCCCTGTACATGGTCCATCAGTACCTTCTATTCAAACCTATATGTGATGCTGGAGTTTGTAGGTGTATTTCCAGAGACTGGAGCCTCTGGCCGGCCCATGTGCCAGTTGTGCCTGGAATCTCAGTGGAACTGCAACTCCTATTCTACAGGTCAATGGGCTCACCCAAGTCACCTGGTGAGGAGACAATAATGGACAATGACCATCCATATCCATGGGACATGTGCCCCTTTTCACTTGGAGGTGGAGTGGTCATCACCATCCCAAACTCCTCAGGACTGGGGGAAGAGCTATAGACTAGAGTGGACTTAATGGTATTCTCTTGTAGACATAATGTGATTAAACAATGGAAGAAAATACGACAGTGAGGTGGAGCCAGTGGGGCAGGGAAGGGAAAAGCAGTTGTAATACAGTTGCATTTTCTGGACTTGGGAATTATCCTGAGTAAGATTAAAATGACAGATATAGGGCATTTTACATCAGGATATAACATGCAGAACTGTGTGGGAGAGAATGGGGTCTACAAGGTGACCTATGGTCCATGCTTGGTGGCAAAGCTCCAGGATGTGTATATCCATTGCAGGTGATGTGCCACACTAATGAAAGTTGTTTATGTGGTGTGTTATGGAAGGTGTGGGAGGGGGGGAACATGGAAATCCCTGTAATTTTTATGTAACATTTATGTAATCTAAGCATCTTTTAAAATATAAAGAAAAAAAATTACACTGGAAAACACAATCCATTCGTAGTGGCAATGCTCCAAAATGTGTTCATCAATTGCAGTGAATGTACCACAGTAATGAAAGAAGTTGTTAATGTGGGGGAAAGTGGGAGGTGGGGGGGTGGGGCATATGGGAATACCTTTTATTTTTTATGTAGCATCTTATGTAATCTAAATATCTTTTAAAAATAAATAAAAATTATATTTAAAAAAAAATAGAATTAGTTTATACTTTAGTTCCACAATGTGAATCTTTAGCAACCTTAAAATTGGTTGATAATCCTATTACCAAATTTAAGTAAGTAAAGGAAAAGTCCTTGAAAGCTATGGAAAGATCTTTTCTAAATTATAATTAAAACTAATTAAACAATTGTAATATATTGCAAAACCTAACAGTCAGTATGCTTTTAAGATTATTCACAGATTTAGAATTTTATTATAGAGGTTTTAAGCCTCCTAGAAAGGAAGGAAAAAGAACATCCCTCACATAAAGTATAATGGTTTCAATTTTATTTAGCTTAGGTGTAACCTCCTACTTTTTTAGAATACTAATTAAGTAAATTAACATGATATATATATTAAATCTTTATCACGATGAAAGTTGTAAGTTCATGTTTAATGAAATTAATTTGGAAGAAAATGTAGCTGTGCTTCTCATCAATGAATCAAGTAAACTTCATTCATTCTAATTCTAATTTAATAAGCTTATTTCAAGGTAAAGTATCCATTCTATAAGTCTAAGGAGTTTGTGAAAGCATTTTCTAAACTGAAGCATTTAAATGGCTAATTCTTGGAATCCTTTATTAATTAGAAATACAAATTGATGTAACAAAAAGTAACTTCATAGCAGGGAAACCTGTCACAGGCCACCTCAGTGTGCATATTAAAGTGGTGGTAAGGAAAGATAATATTGATTGCATTGGGAATCCTGAGTTTTCATAAAATAATGGAGAAATTGTTTCTTCTGTATTGCTAAAGTAAAATACCTGTTAATTTACATAATCATGGCAAAGGTAATATCCTTTAATATGTTTTATGCTGCATTGGACATGTTTAGAAAGTATATAAAGATAGACAGTACTGAAGTCTATCCTTTTTAAACTCTCTCGTGCATTCACAACTAGCCAAAATACCCTGCATGTTGCCCCTCCATTTGAGTTATTGGCTAAGTTGATCACTAACCTCTGAAAAATAAAGGTAACTACCACATCTCTGGTTATGCTCCTGAAATGGATGGAAAGTATGTTGCAGTTTCAGATTCCTGCACAGCTGCTGAGGGTTCGATATGGCCAGATGTACAATGGACATTGCCTCCAGACTGGCTCTGTTGCATAGTGCCAAAGGTTGCTATGCACCAGGCGGGTGAAACACTGGAGCCTTATCTTCCTAGTCTCTCTCTAGGATCAACTGTGCTGCAGCATGCTGGTTGTGTGAAGGACATACCAAGTGGAGCAACAATTATCAGAGTACTGTGAATAGAGCATAAACACAATTGGCATTATGGCCTGCTCCCATGGAGAGATAACATGTATGGTATTGCAAACCTGGAGATAGATCTATTAACTGCAGCTCAAAGAGAAACTTATGCATTGATTAGTACATTGATTAATATTAAGTACTGTACCTATATACCTGATGAATATGATAATATCTCTTCTGTTCTACATCTTATGCAGAAGGGTATTGAACAGGTTAAAATCTGGGTAAACTTAATTCATTTTATAAGTAGTTAATGAACGTTGGTATAAGATAAAGTAATGACTCTCTTAAGTACTGTCTTTATGTTGTTTCCCCTATGCTTGTCTTGTTGTTGTCTATACTGTCTTTGTGAGTTTATGTCTGGGGCAGTGCCTCTCTGCATACTTCTCCTAGCTGCCCTAAGCATAACCACTGCTGTGGGAACTGGAGTTGGCAGTGTATACCCAAACCCAGCAGGTCTACCACAGTCTTTCCCCAGAGTTAACCAACAGTATAAATGAAGTTCAGGAAGAATGCTGTTTTGCATCAACTTTGGGAGGAGGCAGCCTCTGAGGACATCTGGCCATTGTCTTGTGGTCCAGTGTGACATGACTGGCCCCCTTTTTGGGTATATTTACCACCACCATCTTTATCCTTTTAGTGAGACCATGTATCTTCAAAATTTTAATTAAACATATTTATTAATCAATGCCTTATTAGTCACATGTGGATTTCATCTAGTTCCAACTAGGATGCCAGACCCATCTTCCCTCAAACCCAGTAGAATAGCCAGTGAGGTTCATGCCCTGTCAGGCAGGAACTACTGCCCTATCCAGCAGGAAGTAACTACAGAAGAATGACCATCACCCTTCAGCACCCCTTTAAGAATAAGGGCATGAACTCTCTGGAGGAGGAAGTTGAGGCAGTTTAGTAAAGGGAAATGAGGAGAAGATGGGCCACAATATGGTCAACAGACAGCGTGGCCATGAGACCGTGCTGGGTCCTTGACCTTGACCTTGAGGTTCCTCCTGAGGGGAGGCCCTGGATATTCCAAACAGGCCTTACCATTGGCCACCACCATTGGTGGGGTAATCAATAACAGCTTGAGCCCTTTTCCTTAGCATTAGTAAGGGGAGAAACAATTAATAGCTTAAAAAGGTGACCACACAAGCCAGAACTCACTTTCTCTGCCTAGAGGAGTCCATACCAAATTTTGGTGTTTATTTCCATCCTCCTCTTCATTTCTCAGCAAGCTCTGTTCTTTCCTCCATTTCTCAATAAATTCTTTTTCATGGCCTAACAAAAAAGAAAGAAAGAAAAAAAGATGCCACAAGCAAGTGTTATAGATGCAGCTGTGAATAGGGTTCAGTGACTTTCACAGGTGACAGTCCACTCAGTGAGCTGCAGAATGCGACCAGTGTGCATTTCTGAAATCCCAGAGTGTTACCACATTAGTAACCAACATTTTTATGGTTTCAATCCATACAATTCTGACTAATATACATGTATTCAAGATTCTCAGTAATAGAATTGTGGTATAATGTGGGTGTCAGGATTTTTTAGTGTACATAAAATTTTAAAATACTAAAGAAAATAAATCAATTTTTCTTCCTAGAGGTTATTTCTAAAATGTGTTGTTGAAATGTAGTATGGGCAGAAGTGATTGATGAGTCATTGGACCATATGATATACACAAGTTACTTTGGGGGATCTTGTATGTGCCTAATAGGAAAGCCAATTGTTGGCAAAATTGTAGGTCCAATTAAAATGATTATCAACCCATGTGATAGGGAATCTAAAGCAACAGAAATAAAAATTAAAAAAATCACATTTAAAAATAAATGCTACCTGAAACCAAATTCTTAAAAACTGAATAAAAAGAAAATAATTCTGAAATCAAATGACTCATATGCATGATAAAAATCAATGTAAATGCAGCACTAAAATACAATAAGAAACTAAAATTTAATAAGAATAAAATACTAATGAATAGAAATAAGCTTAAATTCAGAAATGGATTTGCAGACATGTAATTGAAAACACTTTTAAAGATAATTGTGAAAATATACACACATTTAAAGGTAATGTCTGGATTTTGACAAGATCTAGACAAGGTGGTAGTTGTTCCCTTCCAAAATAAGAGTTTAAATAGGAGGAAATAATCAATAATCAGATGAAGAAACAAAATAGAGAAGGACAGATGCAATGGAGGTAATGAGTGTGAAGACCAATACTTAAGAGTGGATTAAATTCGGAAGCAGGAAATGTCATGGAAGCAAGCTGCCATAATTTTTTAGTATCCATCTTCCTGATGGTATCTAAGTCCACTCTCAGTAAGGAACAGAGTGGGCCTCAGGATCCCCAAATCCTCAATATTCGGGAATGAACAATTGTCTAAAGTAGACTTATTATTATTATATTATACATTTATTATTCTAGCAATGGAAGAACTTTTATCATTGATAGAATGTCAGTGGCCACTGGAGGTTCTGCAGGGAGGGAGAGGGAAGAACAGGAGTAACATGGGGACAGTTTTGGGACATTGGAATTGTCCTGCATGACATTGCAATAAAAGATACAGGACATTATACATTTTGTCACATTCTATAAAATTATGTGGGGCAGAGTGTAAATTATAATATAAACTATAGTCCACGGTTAGTAGCAATGCTTCAATATGTGTTCAGTTGTAACAAATGTACCACACTAATGAAAGATGCTGTTAAAGTGGGAAAGAGTTTGGGTGGCTGGGGCATTTGGGAATCTCCTATGTTTTTTATGTAACATTTTTGTAATCTAAAGCTTCTTTAAAACTAAAAAATTAAAAGAATCAAGCTGCCATAGTTTTAACACTACATAGAAATAACAGGAGAGAAAGGTGTGTGAGGTTGGGAAAGCCGTCCTGAATCCTATGAATGTCTACAATTGAAAAAAAAAAATTCATATATATTGCATAGTAGAAAAAATATTCATGCCTAGTCCCATAAAAAAGTAATATAGGGGGAAAAATAATGAATAACACCACTGCAAATAGATGAAAGCTCTTTAACTTGATATGTTTTATATACTGGAATGTACCTTTTAAAAGGTAATGCAAATGAAACTATATATGAAAGGCTATCAGAAACCAGAGAATTGAAGAAAATAAAAGAAAAGAGGGATGGAGCTCAGGAAAGAATATGTTAAAAAAGGAAAAATTAGAAACAAATAGAGATTGTAAAAGAATGTGTAGAAGTGCCAACAATTGAAAATAGGCCTAGAACATCCAATATATAAGTCACTAGAGAGCCTGAAAGAGAAATCCAAAGCGGAGATGTGGAAAAAAAAATTTTAAACATTATACTTCAATTTTTTCTTGAAATAAAACATGCTTTAACTGCATATTTAAAGTACACACTGAGCACTGACTCAGTATGACTAATGGCAAAGCTTAATGGGGTTTAAAGATAGAAAAATCCTTTGTGCCTCAAGAATAAAGCAAGTGGTCTAATGGAAAGAGTATTCGAATTTCATCAGTGTTTTTGAAGGTGCTACTTTGTGCCAGAAGTAAGTGCATCAATATCATATTTGAGTAAAGAAACTGTGAGTCATGACTTTTATACTTGGTAAAACTGACCTGTATGTAAAACAGGCATTGAAATCCAAGTTACCCTGTTAGGCCTTAGTTAATAATATTCCCAGTATCCCTTCCAGATGAGTGAACAGAAGCCAGTAAACAAAATGTCTAGAAAGACATTGGCATAAGGAGTTATGCTAAGTACTAAATTTGCAGTCATTTTTTCCACTAATAGGAAATGAGAGAGAGGGAATGACCTTGGTTGTAGCCACAAGGAGACAGCCTCATAATAATTCATTAAGCTCCAACTCTGTTTATACTCCTTTTCTATATATATGTTTATTTTGTTGAAAAATAATAAGACAACTACTGGTAGTATAATATTGTTTACTATAATAAAATCCAATATTAAATATAAAACTTACTTTTTAAACTAACTCAATTTTATAGTACTAAAATCTAAACTGTCATTAAATTGATTTGATTATGGAATGGTATATTAATGGATGAGCATGAGGCAGCTCAGTTTCTTTAGGATTGTGACTTATTTCACCCTCCAGACAAAAAAATTATATCATTGATGGTGGAGGAAGTGGCCACTGCAGGTTCTGAGGGCAAGGGGAGGGAAAAACAGGTTTAATGTGGGAGCATTTTGGGGACTTGGAAATTGTCTTGAATGATATTGCAATGATAGATGCAGGGCATTATATATCTTGCCATAACCTACAGAATTGGGTGGGAGAGAGTGTAAGCCACAATGTAAACTTAACTTTAATCCATGCTTAGTAGCAAATGCTCCAAAATGTGCTCATCAGTTGCAATGAATGTACCTCACTAATAAAGGATATTGCTAATGTGCAAAAATGTGGGAGGTGTGGGGAGTGGGACATAGGGGAATCCCCTATATTTTTTATGTGACATTTGTATAATCTAAGTATCTTTTTTTAAAAAAGTAAAAAATGGAAAACAAAAACATAAAACCTCCAAACATCAAACAGTCCCCAGTTCTTTGAGATTCAGGCTAAGGCCTCCAGTTTACCATCTTTGCAGTGGTCAGTGGTAGGATCTTCAACACAAGTATAAGTTCTGGACTCACTGGAGAGTCATAGAGATGGATGGAAGAAGAAAGCGCTCTGGCATGGGTTACAGGACCCAGAAAGCACCTCAGACCCTGGAGAGGCAACTTTGGGCCCCTTACTTCCTCAAGAGTCAGACCCACAGGGCATTGAGCCCCATTTGCTGCTCTCTCCTTACTAGGAGGTTCCTCCAACAGGAAGGACCTCAGGAGCTGCTAGGAGGACACAGAGTGACTGTCAGTTCATTGGTATGTTGCTTATGGGTTATTTGGGAAGTTGCACAGGACTTCGCACGAGGGAAGAAAATATTGAGGCAGAGGGATAATCTGGAATGATCTGTTGTTTTGCCATCATCATTTTTAGAAGAGGATGGTAAATGGGAAGAACAGGAAACAAATGAGAAATAAGATCCTTTGCTGTGTAGCTAAAGGCATCCTAATGGAAAGTGAAATATTCAGTCTACAAATGGTACTAAAATGCAAGCTGTGCTTTACTGACAGAATCCCATCACTCCTTCTGTTTTGAAGCTAGGCTAATTTTGAGTGTGTTACTGAACTTTCCAATATCATTTCATTTTCCCCAGATTCAAAGTGCTGCTGTGTAGTAATTTTTCTCTTTAAATCATAAGTAACTTTTAATTGATGGACTGGAATTAATTAGAGGCAAAATATTTTATTGTATTGAGTCACTAAGCTGTTTTCATAAAGAAAATAATTATAGAGGTTTTGATTAAATGGACAACTTACCATATTAAAAATAGTGTATGTCGATCTTGTAATATATTTCCTCTCAGTGTCTTTTTCATTCCTAGGTAAGTATATTCACTGAGTGAGGTGACTCTCCATGCTCACAGTAACCATCCCCCAGTGGGACAGTTGATTAGGAAGGAGGCTCCAAGCTCCAGAAGAGAGTTGCAAGAAGGGGAGAATACTAGGCTAATGACTAATTGGGACTTTGAGTTCTTTTTGGTTACTGCCCCTCGAGTGTGTAGCACACAGATTTGATCATGTGTATGTCTTGAGGTGATGAAAGTATAACATAGATCAAAATAACTCCCTTATTCTTGTCTGCTTGGGCCATGTGCTGAGCAGTGACTGAGTCTTGGCAGAGCCAGACATAAAAGGAGAAATATTGCGTAGTCTCATTAATATGAACTAAATACTTAGAATAAAGGCATGGAGTTAAAACCTAGAGTATAGGTTATTAGGAGATAAGAGGAGGGTTCAGGACAACTACTGATGCTTAATGTATGTAGAAGTTTTAATTAACTTGACTAAAAGTGTGGAAATGGATAGAGTTTATGGTAACACATTATAGTGAGTTGCTGCTGGTTTATAAATGGGATTGTAGCTGAAAAGAGTAGTCTGGGAAAGTAAATGTGAAATGAAAAAAGCTAAAGAATAATCTAGGGTCTCAATAACACAGTGAACCCAGAGGTGGATGAGAAGTGTGGTTGAGGATACAAATGCATGAGTGTCCTTCTGTGAGCTAGGGCAGATGTATATCACTATTGTAGGGTGGTGGGAATGTGGAAAAGTCTGGGAAAGCTACACTTGGGATGACCTATATACTGTGGTTAACAGCAATACTATAAAAATATAATATATATATTTTTAAAATAGAGTGGGTTGGGGGAAATAAACCAAATGTAAGATAGGGGCTATAGTTAGTAGTAATATTTTGACAATGTTCTTCCATAGTTTGTAAGAAATGTTTCACAGCAATGCAAAGTGTTGGTAGAGGGGTGATGTATGAGACCCCAGTATGCTGTTTATGTATATTTATTTAGTGAGTGCACAGTCTTTACTATATACTTATTGTTGGTGCATATTCATGTGTGAATGCTATCCTTCAGTAAAAAAATATATTTTAAAAATGTATCGGCCAAAGTCTAGCCTGCCCCAGGGAGTCTTGACCTCCTCCCTGTCCTCAGGAAACCATCACACAATTTCCACTCTGCCCTGAGGATTCTGCCATTAAACCCCACACGAAAAGAAAAATGCTGTCTCACCAGATGAATCTGCAAAGGAATGCCCTGAAGTATTTGGCTTGCTGTAGACAGAAATCAGGGGAATATGTGTGGAAATGCATTTTAAGGGTATGAGGTAATGGTGGAAGGAATACAAAGCTGGATCAGGATGAATTTAATGATATGGCCCCACTAAGCAGAGACTCTGGATTCAATTTTGTGACTCAAGGGGTTAGAAAGGGCTCTGCTTGTTAATTTGGACTAAGCCCATCATCCCAGAAGAGCTCTGTTTTTGCTCTTCTCTGCATGTCAGCCATCACAGCAGGGGCTGCTTCCACTGAACTTGGATCTTTAAACAAAATGAGAATGATCAGAACTCAAGTTGGCAGAAGCAAAGCAGTATCACCTAATTGCTAAATACAAGGTGTTTGTGGATAATATAATGAAGAGCAGAGAAAATTCTGACTTGCTGAGACCTATGATATTAGCTACTATATCATGGGGCACCTCAAAGTAGACCTGATGTGCAGTCTTCTTACATTCTTACGTGATCTGTTAGGGAGATGAGTTCTGGTATGGTGTACAAAAGTCTAACCTGTCTAACAAATATCTAACTTGAATCAGAGTTTTTCTACTACTGTAATTATCATACAATATATGTAGATTTTGTGTGCCTCTCAGTGGTATGCCCTGTGTGTTACCAAAACCTTAGCCACAGCTCTGGAAAGTAAAGCCCTTTCCACAGGATTCCTCTCGGAATCTAGACCATGCATAAAAATAATTTGTTAGTGGAAAAATCTGTTATTTGAATTAGTCATGTCCTGGTTACTTTATATTTCCTCTAATTTTTTCCTTCTCTTCACTGAGAAATACAGGCAAGTGAAGGATTCAGAAAAAAA
>JAKSZT010007039.1:0-24490 GCA_026826555.1 Tolypeutes matacus | reverse complement strand
TTCTATTCCCCCATGGAAGGTTTTAACAAGTAGCCAAGACTGGCAGAACCATTTTCCTGAAAACACTAGCACATTGTAGAGAGATCTGTGATCCTGCAATTCTGTGACCCATTTCTAGAGAGAGCATAGTAAGCCAACAGCCACCACCAAGAAAGAGTAACACTGCCTGTGAAATGCCACTCTCTTGGTTGGAGGAAAGGAGCAGGATTGGGGTGGAGATGCTGTGATGTTCCTGCAGGAGGGCTTCCTGGACAGAGTTTCATGCCAGGTCCCTATAGCCCTACTGTGTGCAGGGTTCCCAGGCACAGCTCCAAAGTTGTTTGCTCGGGTGATTTTCAGCAAGGGGAAGGCCTGGGTGCTTTCAACACTGTTGACCATGGTTCTGTCAGGAACTCTGCAGGAACCCAGGGAGCCAAAGGAACCCCTCCCCTCAACACACACACCAGGAGACTGAGCACACAGTGGTGTGTTCATGTCTAGTCCAGGCCCCATGGGTGTCTTTTAGAAGTCATGCCATCTGAGCCAGGCATTGCTGGCATCTGCCTTGATTCCTGCCACAGCCCAGCATGGGCCATCCCATCAGCAGGCTCCTGCCCATCAGCTGACCAACAGAGCCACTGGCCACCCAGCCCAAGGTCAGGGAGAGCCACTCACTGGCCAAGGGTCCTGGCAAGTAACGACGGCCCTCGTCGAATGGAGCCATGATGCTCCAGGGTTCCCGGAAGGTCCCTCATAGTTTCTTTAAAATTTATAATTTCTTTCAAGATCTTTTCTCTTTCATTTTCCAAGTTTACATTAAAGGTCTTACTAACTGCTTTTTTTAAAAAAAATTCTTTTAGGTTTTGGTTAGACCACATGGTACAGGAATATATCTCATTAAAACTGCTTAAAGCCCTGATGAATATTATTGCAAGAATAGCCAGAAACAGCAGCAAGGTAGAGCAGAGGAAATGTAGAGATAGAGAAGGGAGGTGATTCTGTGTGAGTTTGTGAGTTTGGTTTTTGTTTATTATTATTACTAAAAGAG
Source organism: Tolypeutes matacus (assembly GCA_026826555.1). Taxonomy (NCBI): domain Eukaryota; kingdom Metazoa; phylum Chordata; class Mammalia; order Cingulata; family Chlamyphoridae; genus Tolypeutes; species Tolypeutes matacus. Next base: position 23,463 of record JAKSZT010007039.1, on the reverse strand, counting down.
TGAAAATGCTTTAGTAATGATTAAAGGGATGAACACAGAGCACTGTGATTATAGGAAATGCCATGGATTGTACACTTTGCCTCAGTTGAATTCTTTATTGTTCAGTCTCTATAAAACTGATTTGTAGAACCAACGAGGGTGGGTTGGGCAAAATACACCCAGTGTGAGATAGGGACTACAGTTACTGGTCATATTTACACAATGCTCTTGACTCTCTTGAAACCACCCTATACACACGAAGCCAGGAGTTGGTGGAGGCTGAAGTATGGGGTACCTGTATGATGTTACACATGCTTATTTTGAAAGTTCCCAACATCTACTAGACACATAATGTTGTTCTATTCTCAGGTATGAATTGCAAACTTCAATAAAATATATTTTTATGAACAGAGGGTGTTGAGAGTCACACACTAAAGATTTGGATGTGCCTATTTCTATTTTCAGGCCTTCCATTTGGTGTTCTTCAAATTCAGATGCTGTGCTGATGGGAATATAGGGATGATTGGCTTTATCCTCCTACTGGAATGTGCATCCCATGAACTCCATGAGTCACTCTGCCTGACATTGTATTTGCCCATTTCTCTATTGAGGTCTTCCATTTTTTGCTCTACAAGTTTGGAGGATGTCCTCATGGGTGCATCAAGATGGATGGCTGTACTTTGGACTGGACCATGCATCTCTTGGCCCTTAGGAGTTACTCTGCCTGACATCTGGGGAATAGCTGAGTTGGGTTTTGTGTCCTTGTTCAGCCTATAAATGTTTTTTCCCTTCTGGTGGTGGGTAGGGACATCTGGATGCCATTGGCACAGAGTTGGAGTTTGGGGAATGTGCATCATTTTGCTGTCAGGGAGATTTTATGATAGCTGCAAGCCTTGGTTTTTGCTGCAAGAATAAATTTCATTTTACTTCAAATGATTTCAAAGAAGTAGAATGTGCCCTAACAGCAGTTATTTACATATGGGTAACTTCCTCAGAATCCCTCTATACAGGAGAAAGTCACAAAGAATTATGAGACTAATCAGAAATGCTTTCTGTGAAAGAAAACCTAGAGCTTGCTATCATTAGAGGAGAAATTCATAAATTAATTCACAAAGATCTCCTCTAAATTAGCCAAAAGTGAGTATATTTAAAAATTAAAAAGCAGAGGAAATCATTTGGATCTAGCTCATCATTAATCTCCCAGTAAGTGTGGTTACCATGTTTTCATTAGTTTTTAAAAAAGTCTACAGAAATTTTGGGACCAACTATCTTCACCAGTGAATGAAATCCTGGAGGCCTTCTCATGTTTCAAGACTGTACTTTTCAGAGGAGCTAAATAAATGCCTTACATTTTCATGTAGTGCATACTTATCTTTTGAGTAGAGCACTCATTCTTAGGAAAAAATTTATATTCAAAGGATATTAGATATTTAAGGGTCATTTACAATGTTTGCAATTTGCCAGGCATTTTGAAAATGGTTTTCCTATTTGAAAGGCATCAAATATGTGCACAAAAAAATATCATCAACAGCTGTTTCCTGAGTAGAGTCCATATCATACATTTAATGTCATTTTTCTAACCCAGATTATTATTATTTTTCAAAGTATATTTTTATTATAGGAAGTGAACTTAGAAAACCAAATCATGCATATTGTAGGACTCCACATATAACAGACTTCCATCAACACACCACAACATGACAGAACTTTGTTACAGATTATGAGATATTATCATCAGAGTATGACCACTAAGCTCAGTCCAGAGTGCATATTTGGCACACATTTTCCATCGTCTCCTATTATCAACATGGACCACTGGGTGTGGCTGTTGTGTGTGTTTCACAGCCCTCATGTGTTTCCTACTTTTCCCCTTTAATCATCAATTTGACTCCTCATACCTTCCTAATACATCTATATTTAGACCACTACCTCTAAACTGAATTAGGGATTCGTGACCCTGTTACTAGGAAGAGATCCTTTTTAAATTCATTCTTGTGTGTTCTATTCAGCCTGGTTGTCAATTTGGGAGAATTCTATTCCAAGGATTTCTTCCCATCTGCCTCCATGTCCCCTCCCACCCCAAAACAATGGGCAGTGGATAGGTTCAAAAGACACCCTCATGAGATCCCCATGGTGGAGAAGAGGTGAGCTAAATCACAGTACCTGACAACCAACACCACCAGGCAGGCTCATTTCCCTGTCCCTGCATAGACAACATGGAGCCTGCTCATACCTCTGCTGGGAGCCATTTTGGAATCAAGGACCTAATTTAACATGCCTAATTTAATAGGCTAATTTAACATGCCTCAAATAAGATTTGCATCCGTGGTTAAGAATGGATTTATCTGGTTGATGTAAGATTGGTTAGACTGCCTCCTCATTGTGATGTAAATGTTTCTCATTTTTGTGGTCATTTCTTCTTTGAACCTTGGCTGACTGAGATCTGAGGGGGACCTTTTGCAAACAAGGGGGTTTTCCAAATAATTTCCTTAGGATTGAATACTAAGTTAATTCACCTCTCTTCTGAGGCCATCTCTGACACCTTGTAGTTATTTGCAATTTGTTGAGAGTTGTTATGACTTAGCATGAGAGCCATGGTAGCCCTGTTCAATGTAGACTTAAAAACAGCAGGAATCTATTCTTCAGATTGAGCAGTGAAGGCTCTAATGCCCTTGTACTTGATCTGCCATGCCCTTCTGGACATTTTTCTCCATGTTCCTCCTCATTCTGTCACTCTCTGCACTCTCCCACTGGCTTTTTCATTGCTTGCCCTGATGCCTGTGGAAAGAGTAGTGCGATGTTTGGGATTCTGTATGTTTCTTCATGGAAAATTAACACCTGTTTTTAATTGACCCAGGACTGCAGGATGAGTCCATCATTTTACTTTTGCACTTTCTCATACATAGTTGTTAATTAAAATAGACAATCTGGGTCCATAATATTTTCTCGGGGGTACTGTTGAAAAAGATTTTGAGCTTTTTTTCTCACAGAAAAGTAGGAGTTGATTGAGTATTATCTGAAGTGATTCATTCCCATAAGATGTGCAGAATTCCCAAATAAGATTTTGATAATCCTGAACTGAATATGCCATAAATGAAAATAAAATCACTAAACCAGTAATTGATGTCATTCTTATAGATTATTTTGCCCAATAGTTATGGCTGTAATATACAAAACAAAATTATGTCATCATTGACTTCAATGATGTCAGAATTATTAGTACCATTTAAATGTTTCTTCCTCTACAGGGTATTACTTATCATGGATTATATGACATATAACCTGGCCTTACACTCTCTGTCTCTTTAATTAATTTTTTTGTAAAACATATTTATTTGATTAGGTATGTATCATCAAGTAGTGTTCAACTGGAAAATATTTTTTCACAGAATGATTTATAAACCTAAAATAAACCACATTTTTTAATATCTCCCATCCTTTCAGACTGATCAGTAAGTTCTTCGGTAGTTCTCAAGCTCATGTGTAGGAGATCATTTTTCTAAACTTTATGTTTCTCTTGAAACAAATGTTACCATGAATTTAGTAGTTATTTTCATTTTATTTATGTTATTATTAGAGCAGTGGTTTACTGAAAAATTCTTGCAGAAAATAGAGAATTTTCTGTATATCCCCCACTTATTTTCCTTATCATTTACCTTTATATTGCTCTCTTTCCTTATTGATATTTTGTTGAAATGGTCAATCCTTTATTGAATGTGGTGTATTGAATCCTCTATTAGTAATGTACCACCATCTATTTTTCCCTTCAATTTTTCAAGTTTTGCTTCATATATTTTGGAGCTTTGCTGTATATATATATATAACCCCCACAGTTTCCCTTATCATGAATATTTTCCATTAGTATGGTAACTTTGTTACAATTGATAAACCTAGATTCTTATTATTATAGAGTTAACTGTAGTCCATATACACATATATTCTTCCTATTCCCTTCTGAAAGCCCTCTTCTTACTGTAATTGTTACATATTATGTGTTCATACATTTTATATGCCCAACCATAGGTGATCTTTAATTTTAAAATATGAAGTTACAGACCAAAACCCAATATATTATTGCTGCTATTGTTATTAAAGAAATGATTGACTTTATGGGAGTTCTTAAATTTTTATGTAATTTGACCCACTTTTGAGTGTCCTTTCATTTCTGTCTGAAGAACTTGCTTAAAATTGTTTTTAGGGCAGCACAAGGGGTGGAAAATTCCTACAGGATTTTTATTTGTTTGTTTGTTTGTTTGTTTTAATATGGGAATGTCATATTAATCTTCCCCTCATTTTCAAAAACCTGTGTCACTAAACATAATATTATTAGAAGTGACTCATTTTCTGTGAAACCTTGAACTATTGCATATTAATTTGCATTTTTACCTTCTTGATGTTTGTCTTCATGATTTCTGTGGCAAAATTGTTGCTTGGACTTATTGGGACTCACTTGGAGGAAACACATTGCTTTACTCTTGCAGCTTTCAGAACTCTCTCCTTACCCATGGCATTTTACTGCACGATTCCTGTGTGTCTGTGCATGATGTTCTATGACTTTATCCTGTATGGGGTTCTTTCTGTTCCTTGATGGTATGTACACATGCCTTTCATTACATCTGAGATATTTCCCACCATTATATCTTTGAATATTCCTTCTGCCACTTTCTCTTTATTGTCTTTCTGTCTATCCCACAAAGCATGTGTGTAATTCTTGATTTTATCCCATATGTCCTTTCCACCAGGTGTAGAAGGGCATACAGATTCCTGAGGTTCCAGCTTCCATTTCCCCATGGAATGTTTTAACAACTAGGAAAGACTGGCTGATCCATTTTCCTGCAGTGATCTGTGCTCCTGCAAGTCTAGGACCCAGTAACATAGAGAGCATAGTAAGGCAACAGCCACCACTTAGAAGTCACAGCACTGCCAGAGAAATGTCTTGGTTCCATGAAAGGAGTGGGGTCAGGGTGGAGACATCAGTGATGTCTCTGCAGGAAGGTTTTGTTGTCTAAGCTTCACGCCAGCTACCCATGCCCCTAATATATGCAGGTCTCTGTGACACAGCCCCAAATTTGGTTTCTTAGGTGAGTTTAGGGAAGGGAAGGTGTGGGTGCTGTCAATAGTATTGACTATGGTTCTGCCAGGAGCTCTGCAGGAAACCAAGGGATAAAGGTAAGCCTCACCCCAATATATATTCCAAGGATCTGGGCACCCAGTGCTTTGTTTGCACCTGGTCCACCTCTGAGAATGTCCAAACTTTATAATCAATGTCTTTTAGTATAATCACAATGTTTACATTTATCATCTCAAAAATTTTAGAACAATTTCATTACCCCCCCAAAAAGAAAGACTCCATACTCCTTAGCCTTCAATCCCAATACCTACATAACCACTAATCTAATTTCATCTTTATTATTTGATTTATATTTACTTTTTATAATGATGGAATCATACAATATGTAGTACTCTGTGTCTGTTCTAGTATAATGATTTTTTTTTTGCTTCATAGTAACATTTTGTAGTATTAACCTACAATTGCATATATAAAATTGTATATATGCAATTTTACCCATATTCATATTTCACATAATATATTTATTTCATAATAGGGCAATCATATAATATTTGTCTTTTTGTGTCTGGCTTGCTTCACTCAACATAATGTCCTACAGGTTCATCCATGTTGTCATATGTTTCATGACTTCATTTCTTCTTATCACTGCATAATATTCTATCATGTATATATTCCACAATTTGTTTATCCATTCATCAGTTGATGGACACTTGGGTGGTTCCAACTTTTAGCTAGCATGAATAATACTGCTATGAATATCGGCGTGAAGAAGTCTACTTGTTTCACTGCTTTCAGTTCTTCTGGGTATATTACTGGCAGTTGAATTGCTGGGTCACATAACAAGTCTATATTCCACTTCCTTAGGAACTGCCAAACAGTCCTCCACAGTGGTTGTACCATTCTACATTCCTACCAACAGTCAATAAGCATTCCTATCTCTCCACATCCTCTCCACATTTATGATTTTCTGATTTTTAGTAGCAGCCAGTCTAATTGGTATGAAATGGTATACTTAACCAAGGACATAAAGGACCTTTATTCAGAAAATTATAAAACGTTGCTATAAGAAACTGAAGAAGACTTAAATAAATGAAAGAATATTCCTTGTTCATGGATTGGAAGACTTAATATTGTTAAGATGTCAATTCTACCCAAACTGATTTACAGATTTAATGCAATTCCAATAAAATCTCAACAGCCTTTTTTGCAAAATAATCAGTTTTGGAAGGGTTAGGGGCCCTGAATACACAAAAATGTCTTTAAAAAGAAAAATGAAGTTGGAGGGCTCTCCCTTCCTGACTTTAAAGCATATTGTTAAAAAAGACAAAAAAAAAAAAAAAGATAAAGCATATTGCTTAGCTACAGTGGAAAAAACAGCATGGTACTGGCATAAGGACAGACAGAATGACCAGTGGAATTGAATCAAGAAGTCAGAAATTGACCCTCACATCTATTGTCAAGTGATTTTCGCCAAGGCTGTTAAGCCCACATAGCTGGGCCAGAACAGTTTATTCAACAAATGGTGCTGGGAGAACTTGATAGCCATATTCAAAAGAAAGAAATCTATCTAACACCTTATACAAAAATTAAATCAAAATAGATCAAGGACCTAAATATAAAATCAACAACGATAAAAATCCTACAAGAAAATGTAGGAAAACATGATCAAGATCTTGTGGTAGGCAATAGTTTCTTAAACCTTACATCCAAAGCATGAGTAACAAAAGAAAAAATATGTATAAATTGAACTCCTCAAAATTCAACACTTTTGTACCTCAAAGACCTTGTCAAAAGGTTAAAAGGCAGTCAACTCGATGGGAGAAAATACTTGGCAATCACAAATCTGATAGGGGGTTAATATCTATGATTTTTTAAAGAGATCATGCAACTCAACAAAAAGACAAACAATCTGATTAAAAAATGGGCAAAAGACTTAAAAAAGACAACTGTCCCAAAAGAATTACAAATGTCAAAGAAACACATGAAAAAATGTTCAACATCATTAGCGATTAAGGAGTTGCAAATCAAAACTACAAGGTATCCTTTCACATCTACTAGACTGTATAGGGTATTTTAGGATTTGCTGTATATACTACATTATATAATATAAATATTTTATTATACACATAAATTTTCTACTGGTGTGGTCCTTTTACATTTTTTGACAATGTATGTATATCTTCTTTTATATCACCTTACCCCTCAAACCTACTTATAATAAAATTTTCTTAAATATTTCTTATACATATATTTAGAACCACATCAGGCTATGGTATAATTTGTGGTTCAACTGTAAAACATAGTTTAGAAAACAAGAAGAGAGAATATTTTATTTAAGCATATTTTTATTTATTGTATTCATTTTTCTTTTCTGAGATCCCAAAGTTCTTTCTTTTATCATGTCCTTTCTGTTTAGAGAACTTCCTTTGGCCATTCTTTTATGGTAGGCCTCTTTGTGACAAATTCTTTTAGTTCACATCATCTGAAAATCCTTTTATGTTTCCTTCATTCCAAAGGATATTTAACAGGGATTGGGAATCTGGTTTGATAGTTCTTTACTTTCAGTACATGAAATATAGCAGGCCATTTCCTTCTGGTTTCTGGTGAGAAATCCACTATCATTCAAATTGCTTTTCCCAATTTTTCTCCAACTGTGTTCAAGACATTTTCCAATGTCTTTAGTTCTCAGAAGTTTAATTATGAAGTGTCTTGGCATGGATTTCTCTGGGTTTATCCTGTTTGGAATTCACTCAGCTTCTAGAATATATTAGTTCATATCTTTTGCCAAATTTTGGAAAATTTTCATTCATTATTTCTCTGAGTATTGTTTAATTTCAATCCTCTTTCTCCTTTTCTGGTACTGTAACCATGTGGATGTTACATCTTTTGTTATAGCCTCATCGTCCTTGAGACTGATTTTTTCACTCTATTTTTTTCTCTTTAGTTCAGATTGGGTAATGTTTTATTTATTTATTTATTTATTTATTTATTTTAGATTTTATTTATTTATTCATTCATCCCCCCCTTGCTGCTTGCGCTCTCTGGGTCAGCCAACCACGCCACGCGGCGGGCGCGCCCCCACCAGGAGGCCCCGGGAACCGAACCCAGAGCCTCCCATATGGTAAACGGGAGCCCCACTGATTGAGCCACAGCCGCTTCCCTGGGTAATGTTTTAGTTTCTGAGGCTGCTGAAGCATATATGAAGAAATGGTTTGGCTTAAACAATGGGAATTTTTCAGTTTTAGTTTGAGGCTATGTAAAGTCCCTGGAAGAATGTGGCTTCTAGGGCTGCCTACTGGTAATCCTTTTTACTTAGTTTGTCACATGGCAAGGCACATAGTGGCATCCCTGGGTTCTGCTGATGTTGAGCTTCTGGATGCTTCTTCTGTGCCTTTCTTTTTCTTTGTCTGAATTTCATTCTCCTACAAAGGACTCAAGTAATATGACTAAAACACATCCTAATTGTGAGGGGTCATACCTTAACTCAAGAGGCCTTTCAAAAAGTCCTACTTAAAATGGGTTCACACATACAGGAATGGATTAAATTATAGAACACATTTTTGGGGGCTTACATAAAGCTTCAAACTACCACACTCCATGCTCTGGACTCCAAAAAAAGTTCTTTCTCTTTGTAAAATACATTCATTCCATTACAATGTCCCAAAGCCTTAAGTCCTTTCAGAAACAATACTTAGTCCAACAAAATTAGCTATCAGTGTAGTCTGTCCTGGTGCCAGGGCAGACTCACTCTTTCCACACACAGGGGTGGGTCTATTCTCTTTCTGAGAAGATATCTTTGATTCAGACCTCCACTTCTATGGTTCTGCCCTTGAATTTCTTTTTTTTTTTTTTGTCCTTCAATCTGTGTCTTTTCTGTTCCTTTTAATCCAGAATAGCAGTGTTTCCATTCATATAGATCTCTCTCCCACACACACACACAAGTGTCCAAACTATCAGACAAATGAACTTTCCACAAATACATCCAGGATGACTGTGCTTCCAAACCTGATTTCCACAGAAACTGTTGACTGGTGAGAGTTCACTTAAACTCCCACTTGTGCTACTATTCTCTGGTGACTTTCTTTCCAGAAATTCATTGCTTTCCACACCATCAATGTCTTTGTGCCCAAGTGTTCATTTCTCAGCTTAACCCTTATCTCTTGCATTTTACTATAAGCTTCAAAGAGAAACCGGGCTGTATTTTTTACACTTAGCTTGGAAATCTCTTCAGCTAAATATTTGATTTAATCACTCTCAAATTTTGCCTTGAAGCCAACATCAGAACTCAATTTTGCTAAGTTCTTTGCCAATTTAAAAGAAGGATCACCTTTCCTGCAGTTTCCAATAATACATTCACCATTTTCTCCTAAGTTCTCATCATACCTATCTTTAGCATCCATATTTCCATGAACAGTCTCTTTAAAACAATCTAGTCATTTTCTAACAAGCACCTTGCAATTCTTCCAGCCTTTTCTCATTAACAATTCTGAAGCTGATTCTATATTTATTTGCAATAAAAACACCCAACTTTCCTGGTACCATAATCTGTTTTAATTTCCAAGGCTGTTAAATACCATGCAGGGTCGTCCGGCTGTCTTGATGGCGCTGCGATGGTTGCCCGCGGGTGTAGGCGGAGCGGAACTCTGTTTCCAGCTCAAAGCCCGGCCTCCTGAGGCAGCTAAGGGGTGGTGTCCTGGGGCGCCGCCACCGTGTCCATGTATCTGCCGCCGTTCCCGCCGCCGTTCCCGCCGCCGCAGTGGCATCGGGACTTTATCTCCGTAACGCTGAGCTTCGGCGAGGTCTACAACAACCGCAAAAGCTGGCGGCGGCGCTTGTGCCGGAGGAAATGGAAGCAGCTGTCACGAATGCAGCGCAATGTCATTTGCTTCTTGGTTCCCTTTCTGATTGTATGCGGGCTCCTCTCCTACATCAGTACAGCCAACCCCTGGAAAGCCTCGCCCGTCAAGTCATCAGAAGAGCAGAAGATGGGATCAGAAATCCCTGGATTGAAACCAGCACCCCCACCTCTCCTGCCGGAGCTTCAGAAGTCAGATGTTAAGCCAGAGATTTTATCTCAGGCTTAAAATAAACGGAGAAGCAGAGGAGACACACAGAAAAGGGAGCTCTGCCATTTTGACCCTGCCATGTAAGAGAGAGGACTCCAGGTTCGCTTACAGCTGCAGAAAGAGAAACCCGGAGAGGCTGGAGGCTCAAGGCTCGAGGAGACAAGGCCCAGGGAGAGATGGCTGATTACCCACAACTGAGCTCCAGGAGAAAGTAGAGAGAGAGACAGGCAGACCCATCCTCCTGCCTTGTCCCGTGGTAGGACTTCAGGATCTGTCAGCCGCCCACCTTTGGTGAGAAAGCATCTCTGATGATGCTCTGATTTGGGTATTTTCACAGTCTTGGAATTATAAGCTCTTACCTCAAATAAATCCCCTTTATAAAAGCTAAAAACAAAAACAAAAACCCCAAATACCATGAAATGGGTCAAATCAAACAACAGGCATTTATTTGCTCAAGTTTTGAGGGCAGGAAACATGTCCAAATCAAGGCATCATCAATGATGCTTTTTTCCTGAAGACTGGCTGATAATGATCCTTGTTTCCTCTGTCACATGACAAGCTATCTGGTGGCATCTGCTGGTCTCTCCCTTCTCCTCAAGCTTTGTTAATTTCAGCTTCTTGCTTCTGTGCTTTTTTCTTCCTTGTCTGAATTTCTTTCTCCTGTAGAGGATACCAATAATAGAATTAAGACTAATCTTGATTGATTTTGGTCACACTTTAACTGAAGTAGCCTCATGAAAAGGTCCTGCTTACAATTGGTTCATGCCCACAGAAATGGGTTAAATTCAAGAACATACTATTCTGGGGTACATAGTGCTTCAAACTACCACAGGTAATTTTTTTCTTCTATTTTCCTTTCACTAATTCTTTCTTCTGTCCTCTACAATTTGCTGTGGAGCTTACTCACTGAACTTTTTATTTCAGTGATTATGTTTTTTCAGTTTTACAGTTTCTTTGTTGAGTCTTTTCATTTTTTCATGTTTTAAGCATATTTGTAATTGATCATTAAAGCATTTTTATCATGGCTACTTTAAAACATTTTCAGATTCTAATATTTCTTTCATCTTGTCATTTGCATCTATTCTCTTTTCTCCTTCAGTTTGAGATGTTCCTCATTCTTTGGATGACTAGTGATTGTCATTTGAAGTCTCAACATTTTGTACTATATTGGGAGACTCTGAATTTTATAAACTTTCAGTTTTACTTAGTTTTTCCTGACATCTTTCTAGAAGGGGTAGGACAGGCTGTTCCTCTTACTGCCAATTTGGGTAGAAGCCCAGGTTTTTCATTCAACTTCCATTGACAACTGAGTAGAAGTTTCATCATTACTGCTGAGTGGAGATAGCTTTACTGGCTTCCTGTATATTCTCCACTGACAATTTGGTGAGAGTTGCCTAATTACTGCTGAGTTTTGGCCTCCTCTGACTCCACCCCAGTGGAGAGTGGGAGGGGAACCTTGTTGCTCACAAGTGTGGACGAAGTCCAAGCTCCCCTTAATGGTCTCCACTGCCACTATGGAGGAAAAGGCTCATTGCTGGGCATGAGGATGAAAGTGCCAGCTCTCTATCTGGCCTTTTCTGATATCCCCCAGCTGTGATGTGAACATAATGACAGCATTTATTGATACCTTGGGGAGTTATGGAGCTTGAGTGGCCCTTATGAGTTTCCTAAGTGAACTGGATAGCCAGGCCTTTATACATCTGCATTACTCAAAAATTGTGATGCACCAAAGAGTGTGACCTTAGCCATGGTGACTCTGCAGCTGAGGCAATTGCTGAGGGAGCTAATTTCTGAATAACACCAGCCAATAGCACACCAAGCAACTATAGTTACAAATCCTTCATTGAAGGGAAACATGGGTGGTAAATTACAGTGTGTACCACAGTCTTCACCTTGTATCACTACTTTGATTCCCTATTTTATGTACATTGAGAGCTGCTTTTCTATTATTTCTGGTGATGTCTCTTTCTAGGAGAAAATTAAAGAGGAAATTTAATGGAATAAACTATAGTATCTGGAATTACAAGTGGCCTGTGAACCCTCACCCCCGTTCAAGAAAGAACTTGTTACCCAGCTACTGGGGAATGATGTCATCAGACAAGGAAGTTCAATGGCTACTCATGGTGGAGGATAAACACATTCTACCTACATGAACAGCCTTAACCACCAAATCCCTAGGGGCCACTAACACTAAGTGAAAATCATAAAAACAATGTTTATAGAGTAGTAAATCCTGCCTTGAAACACTTCATGAATGCATAATTACAGAACAGAATTTATTTTTATTTAAAACATACTAGAATGGATAGAAGATGGTGTTAGTGTACGAGGGCACACACTGCAAGCTCCCAGAGCAAGGCAGATTGTGGACGGGGTCCTGCCCGGGGGTCTGTGCTGTGCACGCATGGAATGAGAAGCTTGGGACATCTATCTGCATGGATCAATGGCATGGATGGAATGGTAGAGATTTGTGAGTTTTAAGCCTGCCGATGGTGGTTGGCATGGATGACTGAGTCCTGCAGTTAGGGAGAAAAAATAAAATAAAATGGCCAGTTGGAGCCGCGAGCAGGGTGAGACAGTTTTATTTTCTGGGGATCTGGCTGCCTGGAGCCCCTTGGAACTTGGGTGAACAGAACAGCCAGAGTGAATCGGCACCCGGTGGACGGGAGGGGTGATTTTGTTCAGGGAGGGAGTTGATTTGCCTAGCTGCCCAGGGATAAGCCCCGGGCCACCATGGAGCCAGAAAGAGGGGACAATCTCCAAAAGAGGGAGGGTTCTGTTGGAGGACAGGGGAGGGAATTTTTTATTTTTATTTTTTGCCATCGATCTGGCTGCCTGAACTGCCTCATAGCTTTGGGAAGTAGATAAGCAAAACTGAAGCAGCATCAGGCTGAGAGGAGAGGCGAATCTGCAGTCAAACTGATTTACATAGCAACCAGTGATGCTGGTGCTCGTCTCCAGAAGGGGCAGTGTCAGCCATCTTTAGCACTCTGCACTGACTAACATCTGAGCTACAGCTACCCTGGGGAGTCCAGGAAGAGGGACATGCTTGATTAATTTCCACGAGCCCAGCTACGGTCCCTTCCATAAGGGGGTTGGTCTAGAGGAGGAATTATTTTGGGTCCTGTATTACGCCAAAAAAAAAAAAGTGAGAAGGTCACTTCAATAAATGAAAAATAAATTCTTTTTAATTTAGTTTAATAGCTAAAAGCTGTTTCAGGACCTGCAGGGAAATTGATTGATAAACACAAGCAGGCAGAAAGGAACCACGTGGACCCTAGGGGAATCATTGACCCTCCTTAGCTCTGTTTCACTGCTTGCCTTTGTGGATCTTTGCTTTTTCTCTGTTTATTTCTGGTCTCTTGCTTTTCTTTCCTCTTTCCTACCCCTTTTCTTTTTTCTTTCATTTTTTTAAATTAGGTGCTGCTAGCTTGTTGCTTCTTTGCTGGGCTTCTTCAGTAATTTCCCACTCGCTGTCTATATTGATTTTGTATTCCAAACTATCACTTATCCTTCCTTCATCTTTCTGCCTTCTGCTTTCTGTTGTGGCTCTTATATACAACATTTTTTCATAGGCCCACAACTTAAGGGTGTCAATTTCTATTCCATCTATTTTGTTTTCTTCTTTTTTTTTATTAGTATTAACTTCTTCCTTTAAGCCCTTTCTTTACTATTTCTCTCCCTCCTCATAATTCTAGCCTTCTAAATCACTATATATATATTCCTCCATTTGTTTTTCCAGTCCATTGTAAGAACTCCACTTTTTTTCCTATTACTCTACACTGCCAACAGAAGTTAAATATTCATCTCATTGAGTCTCATTTGGCCCCTCTTCTAACTTTTATCAAAATTACTATTATCCTTCTGCCTTTCTTACATCTTTTGATTTCTCTGGCCCTAATTTTTTGCCTTCAAGAGAACATAGAAAGAAGCAAGGAAATAAAATAAGAAGAAAAAGTGCCAAAGGGAAAACTTAACTCACATGCAGAACCACCAGCTAAATAAAACTCTAGAGTGTAGAGAAAAGTGAATCAACTGAACAAGCCCATCAAGATAATATGATGATGAGAGGACAACAAAAAAATACAAATGACTCTAAGAAACAGGAAAACATGGACCAGTCCAATGAACAAAATAAAAACCAGGAAGCGATGCAGAACATTGAACAACTAATCAAAGCTATCCAAACAAATATCATGGACCAACTTAAAGAACTGAAGGAAGAGATTAAGGATATGAAGAAGACACTGGGAGAACATACTGAAGAAATAGCAAACATGCCTAAAAAGGTAATGGATATGATGGTGAACAATGGCACAATCCAAGAAATAAAAAAGATGCTGGATTCACATAACAGCAGATTTGAACAGGCAGAAGAAAAAATTAGGGATATGGAAGACAATAGAGCAATCAAAGAGATAGTAGAACAGATAGACAAAAAGATAGAAACAATCCAGCATGGACTCAGGGAATTAACCGATAATGCAAAACGCACAAACATATGCGTTATGGGCATCCCAAAAGGAGAAGAGAAGGGAAAGGTAACAGAAGGAATGTTGAAGGAAATAATGGCTGAAAACTTCCCAACTCTATTGAGAGAGATGGATGTGCAGATCCAGGAAGCACAGCGCACCCCAAATAGTATAAATCCCAACAGGCCAACTCCAAGACATATACTTGTCAAAATGTCCAATGCTCAAGACAAAGAGAAAATATTCAAGGCAGCAAGAGAAAAGAGAACCATCACATACAAGGGAAGCACGATAAGATTAAGTGCTGATTTCACAGCTGAAACCATGGAGGCAAGAAGACAGTGGTATGACATAGTCAAAACACTAAAAGAAAAAACTTTCTGCCACGAATTCTTTATCCAGCAATACTGGCATTCAAAAATGATGGAGAGTTCAAAATATTCACAGATAAACAGAAATTAAGAGAGTATATCAATAAGAAAACAGCACTTCAGGAAATACTAAAGGAATCTCTACAAGTTAAAAGGAAAAACTAAGGGAAAGAGAGTTGGAGGAGAATTTAAAAACAACTGAAAAGACAAAAAGAGAAACAAAACAACATATGACATACATTAACCCCAAGAAAAAATGGCTGAAGTAAGAAATTCATTACGAATAATAACATGGAATGTTAATGGATTAAATTCACCAATCAAAAGACACAGATTGGGAGAATGGATAAGAAAATATGATCCATCTATATGCTGTCTACGAGAAACCCACCTTCGACTCAGGGATTCAAGGAGGCTGAAAGTGAATGGCTAGAAAACCATTTTACAAGATAACAATAGCCAAAAAAGGGCAGGAGTAGCTATTCTGATATCAGGCAAAATAGACTTTAAATGCAAAACTATTGTAAGAGACAAAGATGGACACTACATATTAGTAAAAGGAGTAATCTCTCAAGAAGGGAGAACAATCATCAACATTTACGCACCTAATCGGGGTGCCTCAAAGAAAGTGCAGCAAACTCCGGAAAAACTAAGAGGAAAACTAAATGCCTCTACAATTATAGCAGGTGACTTCAACACACCACTATCATCATTGGACAAAACATCTAGACAGAGAATCAATAAAGAAACTAAGGCACTCAACAAAACATTAGAAGACCTGGACTCAATAAACATATACAGAACATTATACCCAAATATAGAGGGATTGACATTCTTCTCTACTGCACATGGCACATACTCAAAAATAGATCTCAAAAAGAATCAGTAACTACCTTGAAACTAATGAAAATGACAACACAACATATCAAAACCTATGGGATGCAGCGAAAGCAGTCCTGAGTGGGATGTTCATAACCATAAATTCATATATTAAAAAAGAAGAAAGAGCTAAAATTGAAGACCTAACTGCACACTTGGAGGAAATGGAAAAACAACAACAAACTGAACCTAAAGGAAGTAGAAAGAAGGAAATAACAAAGATTAGAGCAGAACTAAATGAAATAGAGAATAAGAAAACACTGGAAACAATAAACAAAACCAAAAGCTGGTTCTTCGAGAATATCAATAAAATTGACAAACCCCTAGCCAGACTAACAAAGAAAAAGACAGAACAGATGCAAATACATAAAATAAGGAATGAGCAAGGGGATATCCCTACTGACCCCACAGAAATAAAGAGTATCATAAGAGGATACTTTGAAAAATTATATGCCAACAAGAATGATAATTGGAGGAAATGGATACATTTCTAGAAACCCACAAACAGCTTACATTGATGAAATAAGAAATAGATGAACTCAACAGTCCTATTACAAGTAAAGAGATAGACTCAGTCATCAAAAACCTCCCAACTAAGAAGAGCCAAGTACCAGATGGCTTCACATCTGAATTCTACCAAACATTCTGGAAAGAGCTAACACCAATTCTACTTAAGCTCTTCCAAAAAATAGAAGTAGAAGGAATATTGCCTAACTCATTCTATGATGCCAACATTAAATTACAGACCAATTTCTCTAATGAACCTAGATGCTAAAATTCTCAACAAAATACTTGCTAATTGCATTCAACAACATATCAAAAGGATTATACACCATGACCAAGTGGGTTTCATCCCGGATATGCAAGGATGGTTCAATATAAGAAATTCAATCAATGTAATACACCACATGAACAGATTGAAAGAAAAAAATCACATGATCATCTCGATAGATGCAGAAAAAGCATTCAACAAAATACAGCACTCCTTCCCCATAAAAACAGTATAAAAGATAGGAATAGATAGAAACTTTCTGAATATGATAAAGGGTATATATGAAAAACCCAAAGCTAACATCATTTTCAATGGTGAAATCCTAAAAGCCTTCCCTCTGAGATCGGGAACTAGACAAGGATGCCCACTATCACCACTCCTATTTAACATTGTCTTAGAAGTATTTGCACGAGCACTGAGACAAGAAAAGGACATAAAAGGCATCCAGATTGGAAAAGAAGAAGTAAAAAATTCATTATTTGCAGATGACATGATCCTATATATAGAAAGCCCTGAGAAATCTACAACAAGGCTTCTAGAACTTATAAAGGAGTTCAGTAATGTTACAGGCTATAAGATCAATGCTCAAAAATCAGTAGCATTTCTATACCCCAGTAACGAGCAAACTGAGGAGGAAATCAGGAAAAAAAATAGCAGTTACAGTAGTAAATAAAAGAATCAAGTACCTAGGAATAAATTTAACTAAAGATGTAAAGGACTGATATACAGAAAACTACACAACACTGTTAAAGGAAATCAAAGAAGACTTAAAAATATGGAAAAATATTCCCTGTTCATGGATAGGAAGACTAAACATCATCAAGAAATCTATCCTACCCAAACTAATCTACACATTTAATGCAATCCCAATAAAAGTCAACATTGTATTTTTTAAAGAACTGGAAAAACTAACCACAAAATATATTTGGAGAGGCAAGAGTCCCTGAATTGCCAAAGACATATTGAAAAAGAAAAATGAAGTTGGAGGTATCAAACTACCTGACTTTAGAACATACTACAAAGCCACAATTATCAAAACTGCGTGGTATTGGCACAAGGATAGACCTACTGACCAATGAAACTGAATTGAGAGTTCTTATATAGATCCTCACATATACAGTTATCTGATATTTGACAAGGCCATGAAGCCCGCTCATTTGAGAGAGAATGGCCTCTTTAACAAGTGGTGCTTGGATATTGGATATCCATATCCAAAAGAATGAGAGAAGAATACCGTCTCACATCTTATACAAAAATCAACTCAAGATGGATCAAAGATCTAAATATAAGAGCCAAAACCATAAAGACCTTGGAAGATAATGTAGGGAAGCATCTACAGGACCTTGTAATAGGAAATGGTTTCATAAACTTCACAGCCAAAGCACGAGGAGCAAGAGAAAAAATTGATAAACGGGATCTCCTCAAAATTAAAATTCTGCACCTCAAAGGATGTTATTAAGAAAATAAAAGGCAGCCTACTCAATGGGAGAAAATATTTGGCAACCATATATCTGATAGGAGCCTAATATCCTGCATATATAAAGAAATCCTACACCTTGAAAATAAAAAGACAAACAACCCATTTAAAAAATGGGCAAGTGACCTGAAAAGACACTTCTCCAAGGAAGAAATACAAATGGCTAAAAAGCACATGAAAAATGCTCAACATCGCTTGCTATCAGGGAAATGCAAATCAAAATTACAATGAGATACCATCTTATACCCATCAGAATGGCAGCTATTAAAAAACAGGAGACACTAAATGTTGGATGGGATGTGGAGGAATAGGAACCCTCATCCACTGCTGGTGGGACTGTGGTATGGTCCCACCACTGTGGAGGACAGTTTGGCGGTTCCTCAGAAAACTAACAATAGATCTTCCGTATGATCCAGCGATTTCACTGCTGGGTATATACCCAGAAGAACTGAAAGCAAAGACACAAACAAATACATGCACACCAATATTCATAGTGGCATTGTTCACCATTGCCAAAGGTTGGAATCAGCCCCGGTGCCCGTCAACAGACGAATGGATAAGCAAAATGTGGTACATACATACAATGGAATATTACTCAGCTGTAAGAAGGAATAAAGTGCTAACACATGGAATAATGTGGATGAATCTTGAAGACCTTATGTTGAGTGAAGCAAGCCAGGCACTGAAGGATGAACAGTATATGACCTCACTGATTTGAACTAAGGAAAGTGAGCAGTCTCTGAGAACCATTATCTGAAAGATAAGTTAACAAGGGAGAGAAAGAGAGATCAGGCTTTGAGCCATCAGCCATATGGACATAATCTATGGTAAAGGGATAGATTATAGTTGCATATTGAAAGATAAGACAGATGGGTAGTGATATTAATGGGTTTGGTGGTGCAGCATTGACAGGCAGGTAGATTAGGAAGGGCAGGTTCAAATATCCAAGGCATGTAACTATGAATCTTGACATTCCATGAGTCAAGACAGGGAAGTGTCATATGCACCAGGGGGGTGGGGAGGAAGGAACAGTTAAGATCTAATGGGGTATTTGGTGGTCATGGGAATGGTTTTTCATTACCTACAGTAATGGGCACAGGACATGGTAAATATCATCAAAACTTATTAAACTGTATCGTCTAAATTGTAAACTATACTGTAAAACATTGACAATGTTTAGTTGCTATATTTTGCTATTTGTATAACAGTTATAACAATGCTAACATCAAAAAAAAAAGAGGGGGTGTTTAATATGGGGTGGGGAAGGTGGGGTGGTTTGTTATCTGTGAGTTTCTGGTACTCCGTGTGTGACTTTGCTGTGACCAAAAACTTCTTTGAAAATTAAATGAAAATTTGGGAGACAATGGGATTGAGAGGGGGAAGGTGTCACAGCACACCGGACATCTGATAACACAGTGATAAAAGGAAAAAAAGAACATATATATTTTAAGGCATTTCTTTTGCTTCTTTCCCCATTTTTTTAATGTCCCAATCCACTAATTATATTTTGTTTTGTTTTGTTTTTTGTTTGATTGTTTGTTTGTTTTTTTGGTTTTTTTTTCCTGAGTTTCTTTATGTTTGTCTCTTGCATGTAAGCTTATCATTGTTGTTTCTTTTTCCTATTAAGAATATTTGATTATTTTATGGACTACATGTTCATGGAAGATTTAGATCACAGAAGGGTTACAATGGGCACTGCAGTGGATTATTGGTGGGGGATGTCTGGGAGGGGGGATTCATGTGAATAAGTTCATCCGAATATATATGAAAGATATACAAAATTGTTCAAAAGATCAAAGGATGGGGCATGGTCACGGTAGGTGGACAATCACACAATAAATGAGGGAATCTGATTTCCTAGCCTGGAGAGCTCTGCCACATTCTCCAAGGGAGCAGCAACCGTCCTCTGAGTGCAGGGACAGTGTCCATCAAAAGAGGATGGCCCACTGATGAGTTCTTTTTATTGATGACTACTTTTATTAGTCTTTGCTCTTGTAACTGAAACTTAGCTTACTGTTATGGGGTGCCTAAGGGTTGCCACCTGAGAGCCTCCTTGTTGCTCAAATGTGGCCTCTCTCTAAGCCAAACTCAGCATATGAATGCATTACCTTCCCCCCATCGTGGGACATGACTCCCGGGGATGAGCCTCCCTGGTAATGAGGGATTAATACCAAGTGCCAACTGGCAACACAACTGGAAAAAGACCTTGAATAAAAGGGGGAAAAGGTAAAGACAAATGAGTTCAAGTGGCTAAGAGACTTCAAAAAGAGTCGGGAGGTCATCCCAGAGGTAACGCTTATGCACACCTCATTAGGAGCTCATAGAACATCAAAGTGCATATCACCCCACACAGAGGGGCTCAGGAGAGCTCTGGAGACACTCAGGTCCTATATAAGGGGGCATAGCTCCAGAGACTGACGCCTTATCAGTGGGCTCTATTTTGGAATCTGTGCTCTTGAGAGTGCCAGAATTGGACTCAAATAAGTCCTCCCTGCACATGGTTCATCAGTCCCTTCTATTCAAACCTGTATGTGATGCTGGAGTTTTTAGGTATACTTCCAGAGACTGCAGCCTCTGGCCTACCTATGTGCCAGGTGTGCATGGAATCTCGGTGGAGCTGCAACTCCTACCCTACAGCTCAATGGGCTCATCCAAGTCACCTGGAGAGGATACAACGATGGGCAATGGCCATCCCAGGGAATGGAGAGGGCCTGCATCAGCCGGCAGGATCATCCCACCCACCATATCCATGGGATATAAGCCCTCTCTCACTTGGAGGTGGAGTGGACATCACCATCCCAGTCCTCTCAGGATTGGGGGAAGAACTATGGACTAGAGTGGACTTGATGATATTCTGTTGTACACATATGGTGATTCTAGCAATGGAAGAAATTATAACAGTGAGGTGGAGCCAGTGGCCACTGGACACTTTCGGGGCAGGGAGGGGATGTGTAGTTGAAATACAGGGGCTTTTTCGGGATTTGGATGTTGTCCTGAGTGCTGTTGTGGCAACGGATGTAGGCCATTTTAAATCAGCACAACCATTCAGAACTGTGTGGGAGAGAGTGAACTGTGGTCTATGGTTGATGGCAAGGCCCCAGGATGTGTAAGTCCATTGAGGGTGATGGGCCACACTTGTGGGAGATGTTTGTGTGGGATGTGGTGGGAGGTGTGGGAGGTGGGGAACATGGGAATCCCGCTAGCTTTTGTGTAATATTTTAGGTAATCTAAGCACCTCTTAAAAAAATATATATATATATAAAAAATAACTTTTTTGTAAACAAATACACATATATGTATATATATTTATATATCATTTTATAAATATGTGGTTGATTTTAACCCACAATAAGAAATAAATAAATTTAAAAAATAAAAAAGTAAATAAAAAATAAAACATTCCATAGCTTTGACCAAGTGTCAGTACCATGCTCCAGTCAGTGCCAGAGATAAGAAGGTGATCAATTCAGACTAGCTAAAATTATGCAACTTTTTAATCACAAACTTTCCTTCTTTTCCCCTCTCTGTCATAGTTCACTGAGGCAGATTAACTCTCCCAACTCACTGGCTTTTCCACTCATCAATATGACTTGACTTAACAAATGAAAAATATCAAAAGAAACAGTGTACAAATTCTAAACTGTGTTCTTAAGAAACACAAGAATTTCCTGATGGTGCAGACTGGAATTTATGACCTTCACAATGAAATGAAAGTATTCCAGGTGTCTATTGTTCCTTATTGTATTAGTCAGGGTTCTCTCGGGAAACAGAATCAACAGGAGATATCTGTCAATAATATGAGATTTTTTAAGTCTCTCACACAAACGTGAGGGAGAATGCACAAGTCCAGGTTCCACAGGCAGCCTGCAAACCAGGGGCTCCGATGAAAGTCCCATGAAAGGTCCTTGATGAGTTTCTGGGAGAAGTTCCCTGTGCAGCGATGAGCTGGGAAATTCTCTCTGAATGTTGAAATCACTTCCCCTTTTAAGGCATTCAACTGATTTGATAAAAGCATCACCCATTGATGATGTAATCTCCCTGATTGATGCAGATATAATCAGCCATCCACACAGTAAACTCACTGGTGATTGAAGTCCATAAATGCTCTTGTATTACAATTAGCCCAGTGCTTGCTGGAACAAACACCTGGATACAATTACATGGCCGAGTTGACACATTAGCCTAACCATCACACTTATGAACAAGTTTCAGGTTTAAGACACATAATCTGACTAGAACCACACCCAAATCCTAGAATTTGGCCAACCAGCTTAGCACTAAGGATCCCACACAAGATCAGCAAAATCACAGTCAACTTTCCTCTCTTGCCCATTTGTGTGAAACAAAATTTTTGTTGTCTTTAACCACTGATATTTAGGGGATCATTTTAATGGCACCTGATTTTAAAGGAAACAGGATATGATTCTTTATTCAAGCAATATAACACATTTTAAATAGGTCTCTACTAATCAATGGAGAAAGAAAACACAAAGGGTAGGAAAAGGATAACTAAAGAGCTAGAAAAAAATTAAGGACTGTGAGAAAACTGATAAGAATAAGGCATGTGGTTTGATGGCCACCAATTCTATCCTTATCAGTCAATCTCTTCTGGACCAAGTAGGTAGGAACCTAAAATATGCAAGATCTAGATTTACAGTCAAGTGATGAAGACTGATATTTTTTATTAAGTCATAATTTTCATTTCAGCCTCTGCTAAAGTAAAGGCCTTCTCTTGCCTCCTTTTAATCCCTCAAAAATGTGTTCCCTTTTCCCTCATCCTTATTGTTGAGATCTCAATAACTGAATTGACTACTGAAAAGATAGACAAATGAATATTTAATATGATGGAAATAGCCAATAACACAATTTTTGTTTCAGAATCTATTACTTGATACAACCTCTAACATATCATCTTAAACATTGTCTCTTTCTCCTTCCTTCCCTTTCTCTCTTGTCCATTTTGCCTTTTTTTCCTACTCCTTTTCCTCCCAACATTCTTTGCAACAGTAGATGTACAATTAATTAAGGGAAGACAAAAGAGACAAGGAGAGAGCAAACAACTTTGGAGCTGTGCCTGGGAACCCTGCACACAGTAGGGCTATAGGGACCTGGCATGAAACTCTGTCCAGGAAGCCCTCCTGCAGGAACATCACAGCATCTCCACCCCAATCCTGCTCCTTTCCTCCAACCAAGAGAGTGGCATTTCACAGGCAGTGTTACTCTTTCTTGGTGGTGGCTGTTGGCTTACTATGCTCTCTTTGGAAATGGGTCACAGAATTGCAGGATCACAGATCTCTCTACAATGTGCTAGTGTTTTCAGGAAAATGGCTCTGCCAGTCTTGGCTACTTGTTAAAACCTTCCATGGGGGAATAGAA
>JAKSZT010007010.1:0-12704 GCA_026826555.1 Tolypeutes matacus | reverse complement strand
TTTTTTTTTTTTGGTATGATATTAACATTTTGTAGTATTAATTATATTAGTTCAGCTTCAAAGAAAAACTCTCTTATAAATGCAATTCTTCTCATATTCATATTTCACATAGTTATTTATATTTCACATAGTATATTTAGTTCATAATAGGGCATTGCTGGGTCCTATAGCAAGTCTATATTCAACTTTCTTAAGAACTGCCAAAGAGTCCTCCATAGTAGTTGTACCATTCTACATTCCCACCAACAGTGAATTCACATTCCTATCTCTCCACATCCTCTCCAGCATTTACAGTTTACTGACTTCTTAATAGTGGCCAGTCTAAGTATGAAATACTTAGTTTTGATGTGCATTTCCTTAATTGCTAGTGATGTTGGACACTTTTTCATGTATTTCTTTACCATTTGTAGTTCTTTGCACAGTTGCCTTTTCAAGTCATTTGCCCATTTTTAAATTGGATACTTTGTTTTTTGTTGTTGACTTTTATGATCTCCTTGTATATAATGGATATTAAACTCTTATCAGATATGTGATTGCCAAATATTTTCTCCCATTGAATCAGCTGCCTTTTCACCCTTTTGACAAAGGCTTTTGAGGTGCAGAAGTGTTTAATTTGGAGAAGGTCCCATTTATCTATTTTTTTTTCTTTTGTTGCTCATGCTTTGGGTGTAAGGTTTAAGAAACTACTCCCTACCACAAGATCTTGTAGATGTTTTCCTACATTTTCTTCTAGGAGTTTTAGGGTGTTTTAAAATATTTATGTCCTTGATCCATTTTGAGTTAATTTTTGGATAAGATGTGAGATAGAGTCTTCTTTCTTTCTTTTGGATATAGTTATCCAGTTCCCCAGTACTATTTGTTGAATAGACTGTTTTGGTCCAGCTGGGTGGGCTTTACAGCCTTGTCAAAATTGCTTGACTGTAGATGTGAGGGCCAATTTCTGAGTTAGTAATTTGGTTCCATTAGTCAATCTGTCTGTCCTTATGCCAGTACCATACTGTTTTTAACACTGTAGCTAAGTAATATGCTTTAAAGTCAGGAAGTGATAGTTGTCCAACTTTGCTTTTCTCTTTAAGACATTTTTCGCTATTTGGGTCCTCTAATGCTTCCAAATAATTTGATTATTGGCCTTTCAAATTCTGCAAAAAAGGCTGTTGAGATTTTCATTGGGATTGTGTCATATCTGTAAATCAATTTGGGTAGCATTGACATCAAACAATAATTAGGCTTCTGTTCCGTATACACAGAATATCCTTCCATTTATTTAAGTCTTCTTTGGTTTCTTTCAGAAATGTTTTGTAGTTTTCTGAATACAGGTCATTTGTCTCCTTGGTCAAGTTTATTCCTAAATATTTGATTGCTTTATTTGCTTTTATAAATGGATTATTTTCTGATGTCCTCCTCAGATTGTACATCAGTAGTGTATGGAAATGCTTTTTTACTTATACACATTAAGATACTACAAAAAATAAAATTACATAGTAATATCTCTAATCAATATAAATGCAAAAATCTTCAACAAAATACTTGGAAAAAGAATCAAAAGGCACATTAAAAGAATAATACACCATGATCAACTGGGTTTTATCCCAGGTATGTAAGGCTGGTTCAACACAAGGAAATCAATTAGTATAATAAGCCACATTGTTAAATTCAAGAAGAAAAATCACATGATCCTCTCAATTGATGCAGAAAAGGCATTTGGCAAAATACAGTACAGCACCCTTTCTTGACAAAAACACTCCAAAAGATAGGAATAGAAAGAAGCTTTCTCAATATGGTAAAGTGCATATATGAAAAGCCTACAGCTAGCATTGTACTCAATGGTGAAAGATGGAAAGCTTTCCCACTGAGATCAGGAACAAGACAAGGATGCCCACTGTCACCATTATTATTGAATATTGTGCTAGAAGTTCTAGCTAGAGCAAGTAGGCTAGACAAAGAAATAAAAGGCATCCAAACAGGAAAGGAAGAAGTAAAACTTTCACTATTCACTGCTGAAATGATCCTATATCTAGAAAATGAAAAATCTACAGCAAAGTTAATAGAATTAATAGACAAGTTCAGCAAACTGGGAGAATACAAGGTTAATATGCAGACTTACTTCTTAAGGCATTTTCTTCAGGCATTTTCCTTATTTAAACTATTCTTCCAGTAATGTACTTGTGTAATAGCTCCATTTGCATGAGACATTGCTCTAAATGCCCCCTCAGTGAAGCCTCCCTAATCACTATATTAAATATAGCATCCTTTTCAGTACTTCTGATCCCCTTATCATAGCTTGCATCTTCTTAGTATTTAATATACATATTTATTATATTTCTTGCTTTTAGTCTGTCACCAATATATTGTAAAATCCAAAAAGACAAGGATCTTTGTCTATTTTGTTTAGTAATATATCATGAACCAGCTGTAGAGTGATTGGAATGTAACAGAAACTCATTAAATATTTGTGGTGGTTGCCATTATTAAGTTGAATTTGAAGAGAATACAACATAGGTCCTAACACTAAGGCATGATGGCTTCCATAAGAATGCTTAATTTCATGTTTTCATTTGCATGAGGATTTCAAAATACCTATATTTTGAATGATGATCAACTTATATAACATGACTGATAATATAGAAGAACCAAACACTGCTACATTGTGGTTGGGGGCTAAGACATGAGCAGCGGTGAACTTAGTAGGTGAGAATCACAGTTTGAATTTAGTGAATCCCCAAAAAGGATTATCTTCCTGAACATATTTATACCTATGCATGTGGTACCCTTTTTATTGTATTAGATTCACTTTAGATCACTTTGTTAGATTGCTTTTAATTGAGCTAATTCAGTGAGGTGTGACTCAGGTTGAGTCTCCACCCTCTTGCTAAGTCTTATATAAATTGAGACACAGAGACACACAGAGAAAAAGGAAGCTGCCATTTTTATCCTGCCATGTGAGAGAAAGGAGGAGAGAGAGAGAGAGAGAGAGAGAGGATTCAAGGTTCACCTACATCTGCAGAAATGCAGGGAATCTACCAGGGGCTGAGAGAGGTCTCTGAGTCTGGAACCAGTAGACTACAGTCCTAGAGGGGCTGGTATCATGGAGCAGCTCAAGACTAAAATGACCAGCCCTATGCCTGGTCACCCATAGCTGGGCTCCAGGAAATGTTAAGCTCAGAAGGGAAAGCAGGCACCTTGGCAGAGATTGGCTGCCATCTTGATTCACCACATGGCAGGAACCCAGAATCACTAGTAGCTGACTTTGGTGAGAAAGCATCTCTGATGATGCCTAGATTTGGACATTTCATTGCCCTGGAGCTGTAAGCTTTTCACCAAATAAAATTCCCATTATAAAAGCCAACCCTTTTCTGGTACTTTACATCAGCAACCAGGTGGCAAACTAGGAGAGTGAGTAAAAGATTTGCATCAAGTGGATGTTGAATGATTGTGGAGTGCATGAGAAAGATTTCACAGTAGTTTAGATTGAGAAAATTATTTTTAATATTAATGGGCCAAACTCAAAATTGCCTTTGCTCCTTCTCTGTGCAATATTTATATGTGGCAATTTTCCTATAACAAAACTCTAATACTAGTCATCTTAAATTACTTTCATTAATTCATGTTTTAATGGTGTTATAGTTATTTTTGTAAATTTGTTTAATTTTACATTTGTGTATGAATTAGGATTATTAGACATTTGTAACTCTTATTGTGTTTACCTCCATAATAGTAACATATTTTAAATCATTTACTTTAAAACTGGAAACCATGAGATTATTGTTTTCTTTAAAGCAGTTCTATATATCATTCAAAATTAAGAAAATCCAACCTATCCTTCCGAATAGCATTTGTGTATAAAAGAACAATTTATTTGAGCATAGTGTGTATGCATTAGAAAAATCAAAACAAAACATAAGATGGATTGTGGGAAGATGGGTCAGATTAGGCAGAGAAGGCTCAACTCTCTCACAAAAACAACAGAAAAAGAGCCAAAAGCAGCCTGAGAGACCTGCTTTAGGTGTCAGCAGACCAGGACAGTGCTTCATAACACTGAGGAGGGTGAGGGGCAGAGAGACAAAGAACCTGAAAGAACAAACTGTGAGTTACTACAAGTCTGGGCTCCTGGGAAGGGCTCCCCTACCCCACCACTAAGATATTAATCTGGGATAAAACCCCTGGTTCATTGCAGCTGAGAGGGGAACAAACATCTTCTTCCCTGTCAGTTCTTACAAGGGAAAAGAGAGGGATAGTTGGAGGGTTTGTCTTCAGTGAATTCAGCCAGTGGAGCACACTTTGAATCTCAGCTCTGGCCAGACCAAAACTAAAGAAAACCGAGAGAGATACATCTCTGTGGAAAAGTGTACCAACAAATTCAATCTGCTGGCTGTTTTGGAAATTGAATGGACAAAAACTGCACTTGGGTCTCTCTGTTCTATAAATTATGGGAGAAAATTTGCACCCCATTAGTGAGTCCCTGGCATGATTTGATAACTTAAGGTGGACAATTTTAAAGACTTAGGACAAGTTGAACCAAATATCAAAGAAGACTTGTGAAAAAATAATAATAGGTGAGAGAGAAAAATGACAATGACAGTAAATTCACCAAAATAGTCAAGTGCCTAGACATCAGCAAAAAATTACAAGCAATAGTAGGAAACAGGAAGAAATGGCCCAGCCATCTCTTGACCCAAAGGAACAAACCAAATATCCTGAAAAGATACAGGATTTAAGACAATGAATGATAATTACACAACTCTCCTAAATCAATTTAAAGAATTGAAAGCTTGGTTCTTTGAGAAGATCAACAAAATTGACAAACCCTTAGCTAGGCTGACAAAGAGAAAAAGATAGAAGACACAAATAAATAAAATTGTAAATGAGAGGGGGGACATTACCACTGACTCTGCAGAAATAATAGACATTTTAAGAGGATACTATGAACAACTGTGTGCCAAAAAGCCTAGAAAATGCAGATGAGATGGACAATTCCTTGAAACACATGAAACACCTACACTGACTTTGGAAGAAATAGAAGACTTCAACAAACCAATCACAAGTGAAGAGATAGAAACAGTCATCAAAAACCTTCCAAAGATGAAAATCCCAGGACCAGATGGCTTCAAAGGTGAATTCTACCAATCATTCAAAGATGAGCTAATACCAAACATGCTCAAGATCTTCCAAACAATTGAACAGGAAAAAATGCCACCAAACTCATTTTATGATGCCAACAACACCCTAATATCAAAACCAGATACAGACACTATGAAAAAATAAATTGTAAACCAATAACTCTAATATATATAGATGCAAAAATCCTCAACAAAATACTTGCAAACAGAATCCAAAAACATATTGAAAGAATTATACACAATGACCAAGTAGGTTTTATCCCAGATATGCAAGGGTGGTTCAACACAAGGAAATCAATTAGTGTAATAAACCACATTGATAAATTGAAGAAGAAAAATCACATGATCCTCTCAATCTATGCAGAAAAGGCTTTTGAAAAATACAGCACAGCACTCTTTCTTGATAAAAACACTAGAGAAGATAGGAATAGAAGGAAGCTTTCTCAATATGGTAAAGTGCATATATGAAAAACCTACAGCTAGCATTGTACTCAATGGTGAAAGGTGGAAAGATTTCCCACTGAGATCAGGAACAAGACAAGGATGCCCACTGTCACCATTATTACTGAATATTGTGCTAGAACTTCTAGCTAGAGCAACTAGGTAAGAAAAAGAAATAAAAGGCATCCAAACAGGAAAGGAAGAAGTAAAACTTTCCCTATTTGCTGATGACAGGAGCCTATATCTAGAAAATCTTGAAAACTCCACAACAAAGCTAATAGAATTAATAGATGAGTACAACAAATTGGTGGGATACAAGGTTAATACACAAAAATCAATAGTTTTTCTATACACTACTGATGTGCAATCTGAGGAGGATTTAAGGAAAAAATTTCATTGATAATAGCAACTAAAAAAATGAAATATTTAGGAATAAAGTTAACCAGGACATAAACAACCTTTATTCTGCAAAGTACAAAACATTGTTAAGAGAGACCAAAGAAGACTTGATTAAATGGAAGGAATTTACGCATTCATGGATTTTAAATATCATTAAGATGTCAATTCTACCAAACTGATTTACAGATTCAATGCAATCCCAACAGCTGTTTTGGTCAAAATAAAAAAGCCAATAATCAAATTTATTTGTACAATTAAAGGGCCTCAAATAGATAAAAATTTCTTAGAAAAAAATAAAGTTGCAGGACTCTCATTTCCTGAATTTAAAGCATATTACCTAGCTACAGTGGTAAAAACTCCATGGTACTGGCATAAGGACAGACAGATTGACCAAAGGAACCAAGTCAATAACTCAGAAATTGACCCTCACATCTATAGTAAAGCAATTTCTTAATAATACTTTTTTTTTACTTCTTAAAAGATACTTAGATTATATAAATGTTATACACACCCCACACCTCCCACACCCTCCCACATAAACATCCTTCATTAGTGTGGCACATTCATTGCAATTGATAAATGCATCCTGGGGCTTTGCCAGTGAGGATGAACCATAGTTCACATTATAGTGTACACTCTCTCCCACACCGTTCTGCATGTTATGTGATGATATAAACTATCCTATATCTGTTAAATTGCAATGTCTTTCAGGACAATTGCCAAGTCCCCCAAACCCCCTTATTACAGCTATTTTTCCCTCTCCATTCCCACAGAGCCTCCAGTGGTCACTGCCTCCATATCAATGTTATAATTTCTTCCAATGCTAGAGTCACAATATGTCTATAGTAGAATACCAGTAAGTCCACTCTAGTCCTTAGTTCATTCTCCAATCCTGAGGATTCTGGGATGGTGAAGCCTATTCCACCTCTAATTGAGAGGAGGCTTCAATCCCATACAGCTGATAGATGGGACTCTCTTGCTTGCAGTTGTCAGCTCTCTTGTTTCTTTGGTATGGTGGTTGTCAATCCTCACCTCCTTGTTAATTGTCCTGGGTAAGTCTAATGAACTGGAGAGTAGGTGTTGCAGCTTCTCTGAGGTTCTGGGAGCAGCTGGCACATGGACAGCCCAAAAGCTCCAGTCTCTTGGATGTATACCTAAAAACTCCAGCACCAAGGAAAGGTTTAAGTAGAAGGGATAGATGAGCCATGTTTAGGGAAGCCATAATTGAGTCTAACTCTGTCATTCCCATAAGCACAAACTCCAAAGTAGGGCCCACTGTCAAGGCACAAAACTCTGGAGGTAATTGCCCTGACAATAGGATCTGAGTGTCTCCAGAACCCTCAGGAGCCCCATTATTTGGCATAGTATCCATTTTGGCAGTCTATAAGATCCTGCTGAGATGTGCATAAGGTTACCTCTGGGACAACCTCCCGACTCACATTGAAGTCTCTTAGCCATATAAACTCATTTGTCTTTACCTTCCCCCCTTATATTTGAGGTCTTTTCCCCTTGCATTGATAGTTGGTGCTTTGTAGTAATCCCTTGGTGCCAGGGAGGCTCATCTCCAAGAGTCATGTCCCACACTGAGGGGAAGGTAATGCTGTTTGCCTTAGAAAGAGGCCACATTTATGCAACAAGGAGGTTCTCAGGAAGCAACACTTAGGCACCCCACAACACTAGGCTAAGTTTGAATTTCAAGAGCAAAGACTCATATGCATAGTCATCAATATCAAGGACTCATCAATAGATCATACTCCTTCACTAGTTATTACCCCTGCACATGGGGGACTGTTGCTACTCCATTAGTGAATGGGGAAGAGCTCTCCATGATGGGAATTCAATATTCTTTCAGTTATTATGTGAGTCTCCACCCACTGTGACAATGCCCCATGAACATTTGAACATATTTATATACCTTATATGTAAGCCCAGGTGAACTTCATCCCGTGTATCCCCGATCACTGACACCCCACACCAATTATCCTCCCCTGCCCTACTTGTAACCCTTCTGTGATCCAAAGCTTCTTCAAAAATGAAGCCAAATAATAGTAAAATACAGTTAATAGGAAAATGAAATAATAATGGTAAGTTTAAATATAAGAAATAAAATATTCCTTCTTACAACTGAGTAATAATCCATTGTATGTATGTACCACACTTTGTCTATTCAGATGTTGATGGGCATTTTGGTTGATTGCAATTTTTGGCAATAGTGAATAATGTTGCTATGAACATTGGTGTGCATATATCTGGTCGTGTCTTTGATTCAATTCTTCCCAGAATAAACCCAGCAGTGGAATTACTGGATCATATGGCTGTTTTATAATTAGTTTTTGAAGATCTGCCAAACTATCCTCAACAATGGCTGGAACATTCTGCATACCCACCAGCAGGGGACGAGAGTTCCATCACTCCATATCCTCTCCAACACTTAAAGTCTTCTTCTTTTTTAATAGCCTAATGGGTGTAAGATGGTATATCATTGTAGTTTTGATTTGCATTTCCCAAATAGCTAATGATGTTGAGCATCTTTTCATGTGTTTTTTAGCCATTTCTATTTCTTCATTGGAGAACTGTCTTTTCAAGTCACTTGCCCATTTTTAAGATGGGTTCTTGACCATGATCAAGAGACAGAAGAAGGAGGTAGGGCCAAGATGGCATTAGTGTAGGAGGGCACACACTGCAAGCTCCCAGAGAAAGGCAGATTGTGGACAGGGTCCTGCCCGGGGGTCTGTGCTGTGCACAAGTGGAGTGAGAAGTTTGGGACATCTATATGTGCAGATCTGCGGCATGGACGGAACGGTGGAGATTCGGAACATAGAAAGAAGCAAGGAAATAAAATAAGAAGAAAAACTGCCAAAGAGAAAACTTAAATCACACGCAGAACCAACAGCTAAATAAAATTCTAGAGCATAGAGAAAAGCTAATCAACTGAACAAACCCATCAAGATAATATGATGACCAGAGGGCAACAGAAAAATACAAATGACTCTGAGAAACTGAAAAACATGGACCAGTCCAATGCACAAAATTAAAACCAGGAAGCAATGCAGAACATCGAACAACTAATCAAAGCTATCCAAACAAATATCATGGACCAAGTTAAAGAACTGAAGGAAGAGATTAAGGATATAAAGAAGAAACTGGGAGAACATACTGAAGAAATACCTAACACGCCTAAAAAGGTAATGGATATGATGGTGAACAATGTCACAAGTCAAGAAATAAAAAAGACGCTGGACTCACATTGCAGCAGATTTGAACAGGCAGAGGAAAGAATTAGTGATATGGAAGACAATACAGTTGAAATCAAAGAGATTGTAGAACAGATAGACAAAAAGATAGAAAAAATCCAGCATGGTCTCAGGGAATTAACCGATAATACAAAACATACAAACATACACATTATGGGCATCCCAGAAGGAGAAGAGAAGGGAAAGGGAACAGAAGGAGTGTTGAAGGAAGTTATGGCTGAAAACTTCCCAATTCTATTGAGAGAGATGGATGTGCAGATCCAGGAAGCACAGCGCACCCCAAATACTATAAATCCCAAAAGGCCAACCCCAAGACTTATACTTGTCAAAATGTCCAATGCTCAAGACAAAGAGAAAATACTCAAGGCAGCAAGAGAAAAGAGAACCATCACATACAAGGGAAGCACAATAAGATTAAGTGCTGGTTTCTCAGCTGAAACCATGGAGGCAAGAAGACAGTGGTATGACATAGTCAAAACACTAAAAGAAAAAAACTTCCAGCCACGAATTATCTATCCAGCAAAATTGGCATTCAAAAATGATGGAGAGTTCAAAATATTCACAGATAAACAGCAATTAAGAGAGTTTGTCAAGAAGAAACCAACACTTCAAGAAATACTAATGGAATCTCTACAAGTTGAAAGGAAAAAACAAAGGAGAGAGAGTTGGAGGAGAGTTTAAAAACAACTGAAAAGTCAAAAAGAGAAACAAAACAACATATAACACGCAATAACCCAAAGAAAAAAATGACTGAAGAAAGAAATTTGTTACGAGTAATAACACTGAATGTTAATGGATTAAATTCACCCATCAAAAGACACAGATTGGCAGAATGGATAAGAAAATATGATCCATATATATGCTGTCTACAAGAAACTCACCTCTGACCCAGGGATCCAAGGAGGCTGAAAGTGAATGGCAGGAAAAACATTTTACAAGCTAACAATAGCCAAAAAAGGGCAAGAGTAGCTATTCTAATATCAGACAAAATAGACTTTAAATGCAAAACTATTGTAAAAGGAAAAGATGGACACTACATATTAGTAAAAGGAGTAATCTCTCAAGAAGAGAGAACAATCATCAACATTTATGCACCTAATCGAGGTGCCTCAAAATAGGTGCGGCAAACTCTGGAAAAACTAAGAGGAGAAATAAATTCCCCTACAATTATAGCAGGGGACTTCAACACACCACTATCATCATTAGACAGAACATCTGGGCAGAGAATCAATAAAGAAACTAAGGCACTCAACAATACATTAGAAGACTTGGACTTAATAGACATATACAGAACATTACACTCAAATACAGCGGGATTTACATTCTTCTCGAGTGCACATGGAACATACTCCAAAATAGACCACATGCTAGGCCACAAAACAACCCTCAATGAATTCAGAAAGATTGAGATTATACAAAGTAATTTCTCTGACCACAACGGAATGAAGTTGGAAATCACTAAGGGCCAGATAAACAGGTTAGGCAGAAGGATATGGAAGTTAAACAACACACTCTTAGACAAACATGGGTCAAAGAGGAAATTTCAAAAGAAATCAGTAACTACCTTGAAACTAATGAAAACGACAACACAACATATCAAAACCTATGGGATACAGCGAAAGCAGTCCTGAGAGGGAAGTTCATAGCCATAAATTCATATATTAAAAAAGAAGAAAGAGCTAAAATTGAAGACCTAACTGCAGACTTGGAGGAATTGGAAAAACAAAAACAAAATAAACCTAAAGGAAGTAGAAAGAAGGAAATAACAGAGATTCGAGCAGAACTAAATGAAATAGAGAATAATAAAGCACTGGGAACAATACAGAAAACCAAAAGCTGGTTCTTCGAGAATATCAACAAAATTGACAAACTCTTAGCCAGACTAACAAAGAAAAAGAGAGAACAGATGCAAACATATAAAATAAGGAATGAGCAAGGTGATATCACTACTGATCCCACAGAAATAAAGAGTATCATAAGAGGATACTTTGAAAAATTATATGCCAACAAGAATGACAATTTAGAGGAAATGGACAAGTTTCTAGAAACCCACAAACAGCCGACATTGATGAAAGAAGAAATAGATGAACTCAACAGTCCATTTACAAGTAAAGAGATAAACTCAGTCATTAAAAACCTCCCAACTAAGAAGAGTCCAGGACCAGATGGCTTCACAGCTGAATTCTGCCAAACATTCCAGAAAGAACTAACACCAATTCTACTTAAGCTCTTCCAAAAAATAGAAATAGAAGGAATATTACCTAACTAATTCTATGATGCCAATATTACCCTAATACCAAAAACAAATAAAGATACCACAAGAAAGAAAAATTACAGACCAATTTCTCTAATGAACCTAGATGCTAAAATCCTTAACAAAATACTTGCTAATCGCATTCAACAACATATCAAAAGGATTATACACCATGACCAAGTGGGTTTCATCCCAGGTATGAACAGATGGTTCAATATAAGAAAATCAATCAATGTAATACACCACATAAACAGACTGAAAGAAAAAAATCATATGATCATCTCTATAGATGCTGAAAAAGCATTCGACAAAATACAGCACTCTTTCCTCATAAAAACACTACAAATGATAGGAATAGATGGAAACTTTCTGAAAATGATAAAGGGTATATATGAAAAACCCAAAGCTAACATCATTTTCAATGGTGAAATCCTAAAAGCTTTCCCTCTGAGATCAGGAATAAGACAAGGATGCCCACTATCACCACTCCTATTTAACATTGTCTTAGAAGTACTTGCACGAGAACTGAGACAAGAAAAGGACATAAAAGGCATCCAGATTGGAAAAGAAGAAGTAAAAATTTCATTATTTGCAGATGACATGTTCCTATACATAGAAAGCCCTGAGAAATCTACAACAAGGATTCTAGAACTTATAAAGGAGTTCAGTAATGTTGCAGGCTATTAGATCAATGCTCAAAAATCAGTAGCATTTCTGTACACCAATAACCAGCAAACTGAGGAGGAAATCAGGAAAAAATACCATTTACAATAGTAACTAAAAGAATCAAATACCTAGGAATAAATTTAACAAGGATGTAAAGGACTTATATACAGAAAACTACACAACACTGTTAAAGGATATCAAAGAAGACTTAAATAAATGGAAAAATATTCCCTGTTCATGGATGGGAAGACTAAACATCATCAAGATGGCTATCCTACCCAAACTAATCCACAGATTTAATGCAATCCCAATAAAAGTCAACACTATATTTTTTAAGGAACTGGAAAAACTAACCACAAAATACATTTGGAGAGGCAAGAGGCCCCGAATTGCCAAAGATATATTGAAAAAGAAAAATGAAGTTGGAGATATCACATTACCTGACTTTAAAACATTCTACAAAGCTACAGTGATCAAAACTGCGTGGTATTGGCACAAGGATAGACCTACTGACCAATGGAACCGAATTGAGAGTTCTGATATAGATCCTCGCATATACAGTCATCTGATATT
>JAKSZT010006974.1:0-20275 GCA_026826555.1 Tolypeutes matacus | reverse complement strand
GCTTTAAATTTCCCTAAAAATATAATTAGGTTTTAAAATTCTAAAAATAGTCAGTATGTAGATATTACAAGTGACATCTGAAAAGGAGTTGAGTTGTTTCAAAGATGAGGGAATATAGGGCAGCATCTGTACTCATCCTTCAGAAGTACAGGGACGACTGGTAGGCTTATTAAGCATAAGGGAACTCTAATGGCTTTGGGGCAAACAGAATGGATAGCTAGTCAGGGATTTGCCTAGTTAGACCCCCGGGGAGTGGTAAGACCACAAGGTGGCAAGAGTGGGCACATAGCATGAAGGGGCATACCTGTATGCTTGTGACCTGAGAAGAAAGTACATGGATTTTGTTTAATATTTTATTTTATTTGTTTCTTTCCTCTTTAAGGTACCCATGGAGTTAGGGCACCAAAGAGCAATTGGCAGGTGCAGATTGTTGACATGCAGGAACCTAACCAGACACCAGTGGCTTGAGAGGCAAGTCCAGATATTTTTTTCTCTCTCTCTTTTTCCAGGTACTCAGGGAACACCAGGGCCATGGAGCAATAGGTGGGCATGTGCAATGAGAAGGATGATCCTAGCTGGACACTAGTTGCCTAAGAGTGTTACCTGGACTTTACTTCCTCCCTCCCTCCCTCCCTCCCTTCCTTCTTTCCTTCCTCCCTCCCTTCCTTCCTTCCTTCCTTCCATCTTTTTACTTTCTTTTTTCTCTTCCTTTTCTCCCTTTATCCCCTTTACATTTCCTTTTTTCCTCTTTTATCTTTTTTTTTTCCTTTATTTTATTCAGTTTAAGACAGGCAAGTTTAAATAGTTGGAATAATTGGAACTGAGTGTCAAAGAAGAACCTTAACATAAATAAAAATAAAAATAAAAGCAAGAAGAAGCTATCCAACAAACTAAACTCATCAAGATGAAAAGATGTTTGATATCAGAAAAAAATACAAACCATTCTAAGAAATAGAAGGTGTGGTGTTGTAATTTAACATGGAGTTAGATGGTGCCAGGAATTATCCAGAGAAAGGCTGGGACCAGGGGACCTCATTCCATGTGGAATGCAGGCAAATTTATTTAGGATGAAGCTGCTTTATGTACTACAAAGCTGATAACAAAAGTAGGGCCTCCTTTGCTAGTTCCTCTGCATGGCACATAAAAGCACTGCCGGTTCCTGTATTTATAGATAATCTGTCTTAGGAATTTATACAATAACTTCTTAGTGGTGGGTTCATTCTGCTCTGCTTCCTCCCATTGACATCTGCACTGTGTAGAGTCCTTGGAGACATTTACCAATGTTTCTTTTCCAGCAAGCATGCTTTTTAAATGCTTAACACTTTATGCTCTGACTCTCAGCATCTTTTCCAACAGTGTGGCACAGTCAAAGTAACAACCTAAAAAGGCAAAGGAGATGTAGAATTTAAAACAACTAATCAAAGATCTCCACAGAAATCTTCAAAAAAAAAAAAAGGAGATGAAGGAAAAATCAAGGATATTAAGAAGAACTTGGTGAGCATACAGAAGAAATTGTAAACATATATTAAAAAAAGAAATCTTATGTTAATGAAAGATACAATAAAAGAAATTAAAAATACAGTTGAATCAAACAACAGCAGATTCAAACAGGAAGAAGAAACAATCACTGAATTAGAAGATAGAATATAAGCAAATTCACAGATAGAACAGATGCAGAAAAACATGGAAAAAATGAACAGGTGCTCAGGGAATTGAATGAAAACATGAAAAGTGCTAACGTACACATTATGGGTATCCCAGAGAGAGACTAGAAGGTCAAGGGTGTAGAGGAAGTGTTTGAAGAAATAATGGCTGAAATTTTTCCGATTTTATGAGGGACATGGATGTACACATCCTCAAAGGTCACCTTACTCAAAACAGAAAAAATACTAATAGATCTCTTTTAAGAAACAAACTAATCAGATTGTCAAATTCCAAAGATAAAGAGAGAATCCTGAAGGCGGTAAGAGAAAGGAGATAAATCACATATAAAGGATGCTCTATAAGATTAAGTGCTGATTTCTCATCTGAAACCTTGGAGGCAAAAAGGCAGTGTTATGACATTATAACAGTCCTGAAAGAGGAAAAAAATGACAGCTAATATTCTGTATTCCACAAAATTGTCTTACAAAAGTGAGGGAGAAATGAAAATATTCACAAATAAACAGAAATTGCCAGTTGGTCAACAATAAACCTGCCCTTCAAAAAATACTAAAGGAAGATTTGCAGGTTGAAAGGAAAAGACAAGAGAAGGATGTTTAGTTTAGAGTTTAGAAAAGAAGATTATTATAAAGTATAACAAAAAGGGTCAAAAGATAAGCAAAAATAAGATGTAACATACATAAGCCTAATGGCTGAATTAAGTACTTAATATACTGTAATGACATTGAATGTTAAGGGATTACAGACCACAGTTAAGAGAAAGATGATCAAAATGTATAAAAATATGGTCTATATGCTATGCACAACAGATTCACATTTGACCAAAGGACACAAATAGGTGCAAGTGAAGGTTTTAAAATAATTTTTCTATACAAAGCCTAACCAAAAAAAAAAAAAAAAAAAAAGACCTGGGGTAGCTATAATATTGGACATAATAGACTTTAAATGTAAAATTGTAAAATACAATGAAGGACTCTATATTCTAATGAAAGTGGAAATCTAAAAAGAAGAAAGAGCAATCAAATATTTATGCAACTAACCAGGATGTCACAAAATACATGAGGCCATAACTAGCAAAATTGATGGAAGAAATAGACACCCCTACAGTCATATTCAGGCACTTCAATACACCACTTTCAGCAATAGACAGAACATCTAGACAGATAATCAATAAACAGTGATCAAGAATAAAATATTAAAGGAACTAGACCTAATGATACATACATAACATTGCATCTTCAAACTGCAGGATAAACACTCTTCAAGAGCACTTATGGATCATTCTTCAGGATAGATCATATGTTAGTTCATAGAATAAGTCTCAATGAATTTAGAAAGATTGAAATTATACAAAGCACAAGGGAATAAAGCTAGAAATCAATAATGGGCAGAGAACTAGAAAAATCACAAATATATGGAATTTAAACAATAGGCTATAACAATCAGTGGGTCAAGGAGTAAATTGCATGAGAAATTAGTAAATATTTTTAGGCAAATGAAAATGAAAACACAACATATCAAAATTTATGGGAAGTAATTAAGTCGGTACAGAGAAGAAAATTTATAGCCCTCAATGCCTACATTAAAAAAGAAGAAAGAACTAAAATTAAAGACCCTAACTGCACATCTGGAGGAACTAGGGAAAGAACAGCAAACTAATTCCAAAGCAAGAAGAAGGAAATAAATAACAAGGAGTAAAGCAGAATTAAATGAAATTGAAAAAAAAAAGAGAAAGAATTAACAAAACCAAAAACTGTTTTTGAGAAGATTCATAAAATTGACAAACCTTTGGCCAGACTAAGAAAAAAAAGGAGAGAACATGCAAATAAAATCAGAAATGTGAGAGGGGACATCATTAGTGACCCCACAGAAATAAAAAGGATAATAAGAGGATACTCTGAAAAATTGTATGCCAACAAGTTGGACAACTTAGATAAAATAGACATACTTCTAGAAACACACAAACAATCTACCTAGATGAAAAATGTAATAGAAGACAATCCACAGACCAATTATAAGTAATAAGATTGAATCAGTCATCAAAAGCTTCCAAATAAATAAAGGCCCAGGATCAGATGGCTACACAGATGAATTCTACATATCATTTCAAAAAGAAGCAGTACCATCCTACTCAAACTCTTCAAAAAATTTGAAGAGGTGTGAAAATTACCTAACTCATTCTGTGAAGTCGACATCACCCTAGTACGAAAGCCACATAAAGATGCCATAAGAAAAGAACATTATCAACCAATCTGTAATTAAATCAGATGAAAAAAATCTTCAAAAATATTTGCAAATTGAATCCAACAATATATAAAAAGAATTATACAACATGATCAAGTGGGTTTTATCCCACATATGCAAAGATATTTCAGTATAAGAGGAGCAATTATTATAATACACCACATTAACATATTGAGGGAGAAAAATCACATGAACATCTCTAGCAATGCAGAAAAGGTATCTGACAAAATTCAGTATCCATTCTTGATAAAAACACATCAAATGATAGAAATAGAAGGAATCTTCCTCAACATGACCCATTTAACAAAAATATCAGTACACAGAGTAAGATATTATTTTTCACACTATTAGATGAAAGAGATAGTTTAAGAGACATTTAGTAAAATCAAAATGTTATAGAAAAGTTGGTAATTAGAGAGGATACATTGAACTATTTATAATTATGATTGATTTTAAATATCTAGGATTATTGTGATAATTAATCTAAGATTATCTCAAGTCTTTAAGAATACTAAAATAGTCTTGAAGTTTCTAAATGTTCCCTATCAATGGATAAATAGGGACAGCTATAGGCTTGAGGAAATAAGAAAAAGGATAAAATTGGAAGTTTTACCAAGACAAAAATTCATAAAGAACTGATTCACTTACAGCTTACTTTGGCCTCCAATTTGTTGCTTTAGCCAACTCCACCTGCCCCAAAACTTCTTTTTTTTTCTTTTTTTTAATTTTTAAAGAAGTTTTAGAGTACATAAATTTTACATAAAAAATATAGTAGATTCCCATATGCCCCATTCCCTCCCCCTCCCACATTTCCCATATTAACAATACCCTTCACTAGTGTGGTACTTTTGTTACAGTTGATGAAAACATATTGCAGCACTGCTACTAACCATGGACTATCTTTTCCATTATAGTTTACACACTGTCTCACACAATTTTGTAGGTTATGACAAAATATATAATGTCTTGTATCCATCATTGCAATATCATGCAAGGCAATTTCAACACCCTGAAAATATCCACATATTACACCTATTCTCCCCTATAGTAGAATAATAATAAGTCTACTTTAGTCCATTGTTCATTCACCAATCTTTAGGATTTAGGGATGGTGATGCCACTGTGCTTCTCCCTGACAGATAGCTTAGAACCCATGGGGCAGATGGATGGAAAAATCTTGATGGTAGTTGCAGACACTCTCTGTACCTTGGGATAGGTGTTGTCCATCATCATCTCCTTGTTAGTTGCCTGGGTGAGTCCAACTAACTGGAAAGTATGTTGAAAGTCTGCTGAAATTCAGGGCTCAACTGGCACATGGATGGACCAAAGATTTAAGTCTCTGGAACATATATTTATCAAGTATAGTGCTAATTATGGGTTCAAATAAATGGGACAGAAGAGCCATGTGTAAGGAACCTATAAATGAGTCTAACTCTGTATAATGGGGAGCATAAATTCCAAAGTAAGGCCCATTAACAGGGTGCTGAATTCCTGAGCTGTCTGTCCTGCTTATAGTTTCTGGATATCTCTATATATCCGCTATTTGAGGCACTGTTTACTGTGGCAGTCAATGGGATCCTGCTAAGACTTGCATAAGTGTAACCCCTGGAATGACCTCCAGACTCACTTTGAAATCTGGCTTTTAGTCTACTGTCAGCCTGATGATTTCTGACCATGTAGCAGCTTAAATAATATGCTTGAATAATATGAGAGTTTTCAAGCTAAGTTATGGTATTCTTGTAAAAAATTATTATGGTGTACTTTAAATTTCTAAAAAAAATATTAAATGATAGAATATTGTAAATTACATGTTTATGACCTAAAATTGTTCTTAAATTTCCTATGCTTACACATATGCTTAGCAAGTCAATTAATCAAGTTCATCATACATTGATTTACCATTTTGTTCAATACCATTGGGTTACAGGTTGGCAAATTAATTCTAGAAAGGGCTACTAGGAAATAGATGATTTCAGTTCAATAGATTTTAGATCTGGGCCTAATAAATAGTTTCATCATATTGTCAACCATTAAAATGTATGGGACCTTTAAATACAAATGAAAACTAATTATAATAAAATATTGAATATTTAACACAAAGCATTCTGTCTATGGAGAGGTCTTTTCCTGTATGTTCCTCAAAACTCAGAGTCTACATGTTAAATGGTGAACTTAATTGATAAATGTTGTGTGTGTTCTAACTGCTCCACCAACCATCAATTCAATTCCTATCTCTCTCCCTGTCCTGAAGCCTCACTATTCCTATAATAGCCACTAAGTGTTCAAGTGAAAAAAAGAGCTGCATGTCTCTCACTTTAAATAAAAAAATCTAGAAATGATTAAGACTACTAAGGAAGGCATATTGAAAGCTGAAATGGGCCAAAATCTTATACCAAAGATTTTTTAATGCAAAGGAAAAGTTCTTGATAGACATTAATAGTGCTATTCCAGTGAACACATGAATGATAAGAAAATAAAACAGTCTTATTGCTGATATAAAGAAAATGTTAATGTTCTGGATAGACAATCAAAACAGCCATAACATTCCCTGAATCTGAAGGTTAATCCATAGAAAGGCCATAACTTTCTTCAATTCTATGAAGGCTGAGACAAGTGAGGAAGCTGCAGAAAAAGTGTTTGAAGCTAGCAGATATTGGTTCATGAGATTTAAGAAAAGAATCCATGTCAATAACATAAAAAGTACAAGATGAAGCAGCCTTATATTGGAAGAAGATATCATGGAGGACTTTGATGGAGAGAGAATAGTCATTGCTTGGCTTCAAAGCTTCAAAGGACATTTTGATACTCTTATTAGGGGCTAATGTACCTGGTGACCTTAAGATTAACCAATGTTCATTTAACATTCTGTAAATTCTAGCCCTTAAGAATTAAGTGAAATCTACTCTGCCTGTGCTTTATAATTGGAATAACAAAGCCTGAGTGTCAGCACATGTGTTTACAGTATGACTTACTGAATATTTCA
Source organism: Tolypeutes matacus (assembly GCA_026826555.1). Classification (NCBI taxonomy): domain Eukaryota; kingdom Metazoa; phylum Chordata; class Mammalia; order Cingulata; family Chlamyphoridae; genus Tolypeutes; species Tolypeutes matacus. The sequence continues at coordinate 13,386 of JAKSZT010006974.1, read as the reverse complement.
AGCCATTATTGAAATATACTCTTCAGAAAGAAGAATCCTTTTAAATGGTAGTGCTTATTGGCAATGGAATTGGTCATCCAGTAGCTCTTATGGGTATGTACAATGAGATTGATGTTTTTATCATGCCTGCAAATACAGTATCCATTCTGCATCCCTTGGATTAAGAGTAATTTTTACTTTACAGGGTTATCATTTAACAAATACATTTTGGATGGCTCTAGCTGCCACCGAGAATGATTCCTCTGATGGATCAGGGTAATGAAATTTGAAAACCTTCTGGAAAATATTCACAATTCTAGGAAAGTAATCACATTTGTTTCATGGGAGGAGGTCATATATCAATATTCACAGCAGTTTGGAAGAAGTTGATTCCTATCCTTATGGATTATCTTGAGGGGTTCAACACTTCAGTGGAAGAAATAACTGCAGATGTAGTGAAAATAGGAAGTGAAATCAAATTACAAATGTAACACAAAGATATGAATGTTTGTCTGCAAACTCATGATAATACTTTAGTGGAATAGATGAGGAGTTGCCTCTTAGGGATGAGCAAAAATGTGGTTTCTTGAGATGGAAAGTACTCTTGGTGAAGATATTGTGAATATTGTTGAAATGACATCAAAGGATTTAGAATATTACATAAACACAGTTTATAAAGCAGTGACAACACAAAATGCACAAACATATGCACTATAGGCATCCCAAAGGGAGAAGAGAAGGGAAAGGGAACAGAAGGAGTGTTGAAGGAAATAATGGCTGAAAAGTTCCCAACTCTTGTGAGGAAGATGAATGTACATGTCTAGGAAGCACAACACACCCCAAACAGTATAAATCCAAATAGGCCTACTCCAAGCCACATACTTGTCAAAATGTCTAATGCTCAAGACAAAGAGAAAATACTTAAGTTAGCAAGAAAAAATAGAACTATCATATACAAGGGATACTCAGTAAGATTAAGTGCTGATTTCTCATCTGAAACCACGGAGACAAGAAGACAGTTCTTTGACATAGTCAAGGTACTCAAAGAAAAAACTTCCAGCAACAAATTCTCTATCCAGCAAATCTGGCAATCAAAAATGATTGAGTTCAAAATATTCACAGATAAGCAGATTAAGAGAGTATGCCGATAAGAAACCTGCCCTTCAAGAAATGCTAAAGGAAGTTCTACAGTTTGAAAGGAAAAAACAGGAGAGAAAGAGGTGGAGGAGAGTGTAAGAACAACTAAAAAGACAAAAAGAGAAATAAAATCAACATATGACATGCATAACCCCAAAGAAAATATGTCTGATGTAAGAAATTCTTGAGAGTAATAACGCTGAATGTTAATAGATTAAATGCACCAGTCAAGAGACACAGATTGGCAGAATGGATAAGGAAATATGACCCATCCTTATGTTGTGTACAAGAAACCCACCTTAGACCCAGGGATGGAAGGAGGCTGAAAGTGAATGGATGGAAAACAATTTTACAAGAAAATAATAATCAAAAAAGGGAGGGAGTACCTATCCTAATATCAGACAAAATAGACTTTAAATGAAAAACTATTGTAAGAGACATAGATGGACACTATAAATTACTAAAAGGGGTAATCTTTCAAGAAACAAGAAAAATCATAATCATTTATGCACCTAATCAGGGTGCATCAAAATACATGAGGCAAACACTGGAAAGACTAAGTGGAGACATAAATGCCTCTACAATTAGAGTGGGGGACATTAATACACCATTATCACCATTAGACAGAACATCTAGTCAGAGAATCAATAAAGAAACAAAGACTCTGAAATATACATCAGAGGGGCTGGACCTAACAGACATATACAGAACATGACACGCAAATACAGCGTGATATATATTTTTCTTGAGAGCACATGTATCATACTTCAAGGTAGACCACATGTTAAGGCACAGAACAACTCTCAATGAATTCAGAAAGACTGAGATTATACAAGGTAATATCATTCATTCAATGGAATGAAATTGAAAATCACTAAGGGCCAGAGAAATAGATTAGGCACAAACATATGGAAATTAAGCAACACACTCTTAGACAAAAAGTGGGTCAAGGAGGAAATCTCAAAAGAACTCAGTAACTACTTTGAATTGAATGAAAATGACAGCCAAAGCTGTACGGAGATGGAAATTCAGAACCATGAAATGTATATATCAAAAAAGAAGAAAGAAATAGAATTGAGGACCTAACTGCACACCTGGAGGAATTGGAAAAACAACAATAAACTAACCCCAAAGAAAGTAGAAAGAAGGAAATAACAAAGATTAGAGCAGAACTAAATGAATTACAGAATAAGAAAGCACTAGAAAAATTAAACAAAACCAAAAGCTGATTCTTCAAGAATATCAATAAAAGTAACAAACTCTTAGCCAGACTAACAAAGAAGAAGAGAGAGCAGATTCAAATACACAATATAAAGATAGAGGAAAGGGATATGACTACTGACCCCACAAAAATAAAGAGTATCATAAGAGGATACTTTGAAAAATTATATGCCAACAAGAATGGTAATTTAGAGGAAATAGTCAAATTCCTAGAAACTCACAAGCAGCCTACATTGTTGGAAGAAGAAATTGATGAACTCAACAATCAAATTAGTAGTAAAGATATAGACTCTGTAATCAAAAACCTCTTAACTTAGGAACAGATGGCTTCACAGATGAATTCTACCAAATATTCTGGAAAGAGCTAACACCAACCCTGCTTAAGCTCTTCCAAAAAATAGAAATAGAAGGAACATTGACCAACTCATTCTATGATGCCAACATTACCCTAATACCAAAGCCAAACAAAGATGCCTTAAGAAAGGAAAATTACAGACCAATCTCTCTGCTGAATCTAGATGATAAAATGCCCAATAAAATACTTGCTAATCACATTCAACAGCATATCAAAGAATTATACACCAGGAACAAGTGGTTTCATCCAGGGTTTGCAAGAATTCTTCAACATAAGAAAATCAATCGATGTAATACACCACATAAACCGATTGAAAGAATAAAAACATATGCTCATCTCTATAGATGCAGAAAAAGCATTCAACAAAATACAGCACTCTTTCTGGATAAAACCACTGCAAAAGGTAGGTATAGAAGGAAATTTTCTGAACATGATAAAGGGTATATATGAAAAACCCAAAACTAACATCATCTTCAATGGTGAAATCCTAAAAGACTTCCCTCTGAAATAGGGAAAATACAAGGATGCCCACTATCACCACTCTTCTTTAACATTGTCTTAGAAGTAGCTGCTCAAGCACTAGGCAGGAAAAATGTATAAAAGGCATCCATATTGAAAAGTAAGAAGTAAAAATTTCACTATTTGCAGACGACCTGGTCCTATATATAGAAATCCCTGGGAAATCTACAACAAAGCTTCTAGAACTTATAAAGGAGTTCAGAAAAGTCAGAGGCTATAAGATCAATGCTCAGACATCAGTAGCATTTTTGTACACCAATATTGAGCAATCTGAGGAGGAAATCAAGAAAAAAATTACTATTTACAAGAATGAATAAAAGAATCAAATACCTAGGAATAAATTTGACTAATAATGTAAAGGACTTATATACAGAAAACTACACAAAACTGTTAAAGGATATAAAAGAACACTTAAATTAATGGAAAAATATTCCCTGTTCATGGATAAGAAGAATAAACATCTTCATGATGTCTATTCTTCCCAAACTAATCTACAGATTTAATGCAATTCCAATAAAAATCAACACTGTATTTTTTAAGGAATTCGAAAAACTAACTACAAAATTTATTTGGAAGCGTAAGGGACCCTGAATCAGCAATGACATATTGAAAAAGAAAAATGAAGGTGGAGGTATCACATACCTGACTTTAAAACATACTACAAAGCTACATTGGTCAAAACTGCATGGAATTGGCACAAGGGTAGACATACTGACTACTGGTACCAAATTGAGAGTTCCAATATAGATCCTCACTATATAGTCATCTGATATTCAACAAGTCTACCAAGCCCACTCTGTTGGGAAAGAATTGCCTCTTCAACAAATGGTGCTTGGAGAACTGGATATCCATATCCAAAAGAATGAGAGAGAAAAACTATCTCACAACTTATAGAAAAATCAACTCAAAATGGATCAAAGATGTAAATATAAGATCTAAGACCATAAAGACCTTGAAAGATAATGTAGGGAAGCAGCTAAAGAACCTTGAAATAGGAAATGGCTTCATGAACTTCAAACCCAAAGTACAAGCAGCAAAAGAAAAAATAGATAAATGAGATTTCTTCAAAATTAAAAACTTTTGCATCTCAAAGGATGTTATCAAGAAAATAAAAAATCAGCCTACCAAATTGAAGAAAATACTTGGTAACCATATATCTGATAGGAGCCTAATATCCTGAATATATAAAGAATTCCTACGCCTCAAAAATAAAAAAACAAACAGCCATTTAAAAAGTGGGCATGTGACCTGAAAAGACACTTCTCCAAGGAAGAAATACAAATGGCTAAAAAGCACATGAAAAAAATGCTTGAAATCACTAGCTATTAGGGAAATGCAAATCAAAATTACAATGAGATACCATCTTACACCCATTAGAATGGCGGCTGTTAAAAAATAGCTACTATAAGTGTTGGAGAGGATGGAGAGGGAACCCTCATCTACGGCTTGTAGGATTGTGGAATGGTCCAGCCATAGTGAAGGACAGTATGATGGTTTCTCAAAAATCAAACTATAGATCTTCTGTATGATCCAGTGATTCCACTACTGGGTATACACTCACAAGAATTGAAAGCAAAGACACAAATAGATATATGCACATCTATGCTCATAATGGCATTGTCCACTATTGCCAAAAGTTGGAATCAACCGAGGTGTCCATCAATAGATGTATGGATAAACAAAATGTGGTACATACATACAATGGGATATTACTCAGCTGTAAGAAGGAATAAATTGCTAACACATGGGATAATATGGATGAATATTGAAGACCTTATGTTGAGTGATGCAAGTCAGTACATGATCTCACTTATATGAATTAAGGATATTGAGCAGTCTCAGAGAGCTATTTTCTGAAACATATGTTTACAAGAAAAGAAAGACAAGTTTTTGAGCCATCATCCATACGGACATAATCTATGGTAAAGTGATAGAGTGTAGTTGTGTATTGAAGGGATAGGACAGGTGGGTAGTGATATTATTGAGTTTGTTGGTGCATGGTTGACAGGTGGGAAGATTGGGAAACAGGAGTTAGAATACCCAGGATACTGGGGGGAGAGATGGGAGAGGGACCAGGTGAACAGTTTGGATTTGTGGGTTTGAGATTGAAAGTACAATCTTATGACAGTATGACAAGGAAGGGTCACTGGTTTAGGGTCTTGGTTGGGGAGGGCATTAAGGACAGGGTGCACCTGGAGCAAGCTTCTAAGGAGTGTGTGAGTGTTCATCCTGTCATAATGTGTTCTATCAGTCGGTGGAAACCCACATAATGAGCAGGAAGGAGTTGGACTCCCATCTTTTGGAAGACCAATTTGTTCAGAACTAGATAGGTGGGAGTCTCTCAAGAGCAAGGGAGATTCCTAATATGGGAGGACAAACCAGTGTGTCAAAACCTCTTGTTGCATGTATCTATGAATCTTGTCATCCAATGAATCAAACCAGGGGATTGTCATGGTCCCTGAGGAGATGGGGAGGGTGCAACAGAATAGATTAAACAGGGGGTATTTAGTATTCAGTGTAAATGTTCTTCATTACTTTACAGTGATGGACACAGGACATGGTAAATATCATCAAAATTTACAAAAATGTATGTTCTAAAATGTATACCATTCTTTAAAAGATTGATAATGTTTAGTAGCTATGTATCACTATTTGTATATCAGTTATAACAATGCTACCATCCACATATAAAAAGGTTTTAAAATGGTGTGAGGAAAGGAGGAGGAGTTTGGTTATATGAGAATCTCTTGTATTCTGTGTGTGACTTAGCTGTGACCTAAAACTTCTTTGAAAACAAAATGTAAAATAATGAGACACTGGAGACTGAGAGTGGGAAAGTGCCATGGTACAGACTGGACACCAGATATTGCAGTGTTAAAAAGCAAAATGTCAAAAAATGATATATTAAAATTTTTTTTTCATTTTAAAATATCCCAATCTTTTAATTTTATTTTATGTTTAGATTTTTTTTAAGTTTTTATGTATTTTATCTCTTACATTTTAATTTATTATTATTGTTTCATTTTCCTACTAATTGCATTTGGCTATTGTATTGGCTTCATCTTTGTAGTAGCTTTGTATCACAGAAGGGTTACAACTGGGATGGGAAAGTATTGTTGGAGGTGTTGTCAAAGATGGGGGAAGCATGGGAGGAAGTTCACCTGAACATACATACAAGGTATATAAAATTGTTCAAATGTTCACAGGGCATGGTCATAGTGGGTGGAGAATCACTCAAATAATGAGAGATTACTGAATTACCATCCTGGAGAGCTCTGCCACCTTCTCCAAGGGAGCAGCAACAGTCTCCCAAGTGCAGGGGCAGTGTCTGGCAAAAGAGGATTATCCACTGATGGGCCCTTTTTGTTGATGACTAGCCTTATGAGTCTGCTCTTGAAATTGAAATTTAGCCTACTGTTATGTGTTGCCTAAGGGTTGCCTCCTGAGAGCCTCCTTGTGGCTCAAATGTGGCCTCTCTCTAAGCCAAACTCAGCATATGAATGCATTACCTTACTTCCAGCAAGGGACATGAGTCTCAGGGATGAGCCTCCCTGGCACCGAGGGATTACTATCAAGTGCCAATTGGCAATGTGACTGGAAAAAGACCTTGAATAAAAGGGGGAAAAGGTAAAGACAAATGAGTTCATATGGCTAAGAGACTTCAAAGTGAGTTGAGAGATCATCCAGAGGTAGCGCTTACGCTCATCTCAGTAGGACTTCATAGGCTTCCAAAATGGATAACACCCAAAATAGGGTGGCTCTTGAGGGCTCTGGAGACACTCAGTTCCTATGTCAGGGGAGACATCTCTGGAGGTTGGTGCCTTACAAACGTGTCCTACTTTGGAATTTGCACTCCTGAGAGTGACAGAGTTGGATTCATATATGCCTTCCCTGCACATGGTTCATCTGTCCCTTCTATTCAAACCTATACATGGTGCTGGAGCTTAGAGGTTTACATCCAGAGACTGAAGTATTTGGGCTGTCCATGTCCCAACTGGGCCTGAAAACTCAGGGAGCTGCAACTTCTACCCTACAGTTCAATGGACTCATCCAGGACACCTGGTGGGGAGATGATGATGGACAATGACCATTCCAGGGAATGGAGAGAGTCTGCAGCTGCAGGCAGTATAATCCCATCCAATTTATCCATGGGATATAAGCCACCTCTCAATTGGAGTTGGAGTGGACATCACCATCCCACATTCCATAGGATTGGGGGAAGAGCTATGGACTAGAGTGGACTTACTGGTATTTGGTTATAGATATACTGTGATTCAAGCAATGGAAGAAATTAAAACATTAATGTGGAGCCAGTGGCAACTGGATGATCTGGGGACAGGGAGAGGGAAAAGTAGTTGTAATACAGGGGCTTTTTCAGGACTTGGGAATTGTCTTGAGTAACATTGCAACACAGATATAGGTCATTTTATATCATCATATAACATGCAGAACTGTGTGGGAGAAAGTGTGGTCTACAATGTGAACTATGGTCCATGCTTAGTGGAAAAGCCCCAGGATGAGTTTATCCATTGCAGGTGATGTGCCACATTAATGGATGATTTTGTGTGAGGTTGTGGGAGGTGTGGGGGGTAGGGCATATGGGAATCCCAATATTTTTGTGTAACATTTATGTAATCTAAGTATCTTTTTTAAAAAATGTATTAAAAAAAATAAAGCAGTAACAGGGTTTGAGACTATTGACTTCAATTTTGAAAGAAGGCCTACTGTGGGCAAAATGTTATCAAACAGCATCATATACAACAGAGAAAACCATCATGAAAGAAAGAGTTAATCCATGCAGCAAACTTCACAGTTATTTTATTTTAAGTAATTGGCACTGCCACACCAACTTCAGGTACCCCCACCCTGATAAATGAGCTGCCATCTACATCAAGGCAAGACCAAACACCAGCAAACAGTTTAGGATTTCTGGAGGTTTAGCTGTTACTTTGCATTTTTAGTAATAAAGTATTTTTCATTAATATATGTATGTTATGTTTTTTCAGACATAGAATTATCTCACAGTTAATAGACTACAGTAGTGTGTAAACATAACTTTATATACACTTGGAAACCAAAAAATGTGTGACTTGCTTTTCTATGATATTTGCTTTTTTGCAGTAGTCTGAAAAAAAAAAAAAACAGAATATTTCCATAGCATGCTTGTAGTTCTGGTCTATTGATGAGTGTGAAAAATTATTCTGGATCATATAATATAAGAATTAGTGTGAATTATGCATAGGTCATGACCCTCAAATATGGGGAAAGGGCCATCCTAAGTAGAGAAGTTAGCAGAAAAGAAAACCTAGAAGTGGGAGATCACTCTGTTTGGAGAATATAGAGGAGTATAGTATATTTGCTTAAATCATCTAAACAATGGAAAACAAAAGAAAAAGGTAGGGGAATAGAAAAGACATCAGACAGATGTCCTTGACATGAAAAATCTACTATATTTTGCAACATTGTATTTTTCCAATGCAGTAATCTCTATGATGAGCAAACTGAATGTGAGCCAATTTGGGGAGATTTCTCATTATCAGTAGAGGAGATTCTAAATTATTCCAAGGAAAATAGCCTTTCTTGTAAATTTCTGAAGAGAGGGCATTTCAGGATTAAAGATACCATTTACAGAAATACTTCTTGTGTTCCTCAAATACAAGTGTTCACACCTGGAACAATTTAGACCCTTTAAAGTGAAGGTTCTTACCTGAATAATTATAATATGTTCTTTAGGCTTTTGTAATGCCAGAAGTTATTTGCTCCAACTCCCAAGGAAAGCTTAATTTCATTCTACAATGATGCAAATAATAGCTACACTAGGGGCACCGCATGGGAATCACAATGAATATCACCTTATTAACTTTAATTCTCATGGTAGCATTTGAGACCATAACTTTTGCAGGGCAATTTTTATCTCCACATTTTTCAGTGTATAGATGAAAGGATTCAGCATAGGGAAAGTCACAGTATAAAACACAGAGATTTCCTTATCCTTGTTCTCACTGCCAGCAGGTAGAATATATATGTAGATACAGGGCACAAAAACAAAATTACAGCAATTGTGTGAGAGCTACAGATTTGACTGAGCTTTGTGTCATGCTGCAGAGGTGTGTGTCCTAATATTGTACAGTATGCTTATGTTAGGTGCCACCAGGATAGGGCAAATTAAAACTCCTGAAATGATAATAACTAAGACACTAAAAACCTGTATATCTTTGCAGACAAGTTTCAAAAGAGGCTTCACATGACACATTTAATGATTAGGGCCTCAAAAAAGTAAACTGAGGACCATGAGTGTAAGAGTGAAAGAATGACAAAAGCCTGCACTTACAGGCCTTGATAATCAGCATGTTACATCTCTGCCCATTCATGATGACCATGTAGTGCAGGGGCTTGACAATGGCTACATAGTGATCAAAAGCCATAGACACCAAGATGAATATTTTCACAGCTGCCAGTAAGTGCATAGTGAAGAGCTGGGTCATACAGTTGTTATAGGAAATGATTTTTCTCTCTGTTGCTAGGTCTCTGATTAGCTGGGGAATTACAGCATCACATACTGTAATGTGAAGGAGAGGTCCATGAGTGATAGTTGGCAGAGAAAATAGTACATTGGCTGTTAAATTAGATGGCTGCAGGTAATTGTGCATAAGATGATGAAGTTCCCCATTAAGACCACCAAGCAACAAAACAGGAACAAGAAACAGAAGAGTAGCTTTATCTGCTTGTCCTCCCATAACCCCAAGATGACAAATTCACTGACATTGTTCTGATTTTCCATGAGGTAATGTGAGTCCAGAGTAGACAATAGAAATTTAATTTATCTGAAATAATACAGAACATTAAACATGTAATAGCATGTTTAAACTTGGTGTGAATTATTAATTGAAAAACAATGCAGGTCCAGGTAGTTTTAATACAGGTTTTATCATTTAAAATATTTTTAAATTAGGGCAGTTTTGTCATCTTAGATGATTTTTAAATGAGAACATATTTTAATCCTCATATTTTAAAAATATTTTACATGTATTAATTCCCATAAGATCCCAAACCTAAGTAGGCGATATTCTGATTCTCATTTTATATATGGCACTTGAAGCATAGGAGGGCTCAATTACTTATATCACATCATTAAGGTACATAGTAGCAGATCTAAGATATGAAACTTTACCCTGTGTCAGATTCCATGCTATTCAAGGCTATGCTGTGTTAGCCATAGGCCAAATGAAACCAGCTATTTTCCATCTTTGCTAAATAAATGAGGTGTTTCTCCATGTCTACCACTAACTACTTGCATAATTGTAAGCAACTCCCTCCCTTTTTCTATCCTACTAATGTTTTCTGTGTAGACCCAAATCACCCTATAATTCTATACCTCCACTGAAACTAAATATTTATTCTTGAAATTAAAAATACCCAAGGATCTTAATCATATCATAGAAATAACCTAATTTAGTTGTTAATATTTTCAGTGACTTTACTTATACTCATGTATGGTTGACGTTCAGCACATTTGTTTGCTAGAAATAGGACATTGGTTTGTTAGATACAGCAATTGCTAGGTCTCTGAATATATGAATATGGGACTTTATTAAAGCCTCCACTTTCTCCTAATTATGTTAAAGGTATATTTTGAGAATTCTATTAGAAAAAAAACTTTAGAAAGGTAAGTGTTCTCTCTTGGCATGTTGAATGAAGTAATAAGATGAAAGAATTATTACTTCATTTGAACACACCTTTAGAAATGTGCAGACACTCAGGTGCAGTGTATTTGGGAGGAGGGAGCAAATATGTTGAAAGCATCACCTTTAGCCCATATCAAAAGGCCTTCCTCATGTAAGCCATCTGTTGCCCCAAAAAAAACTATTATTTTCAATGGGCTGCTGTTTGGATTTTATTTTACATTATGGGAACAATTTGATGAATTGTACTTATCCCTAGTCTAAGGAACATGAACATTAGCATACAATTTTGAATATTCTAATATTTCTACATTCCTAGGGCTAATCACCTCATTCTGTTGAGATTTCTTATCCAACTGGCAAGTGGAACCAAAGATATTGGGTCCATTTACCATCTACCAAGAGCAAAAGAAATGAAGCCCATCATATCAGAAGGCTTAAGATTCTAACATAAACCATGTTCTCAGAACACATCCCTGAAAATGTTTTACTGAGGATAAACAATTGTGTAATAAAATGGGATTACATCATAGTCATGAATTAACTGGTCTGTCAGTTGTTTTACTTATGTTATATAAATACTAAATATGAGGAAAACATGGATATTGGTGTAAGTATTCTGCACTCAAAAGTCAACTTAACATAGCACATATTCACAAATTGAGAATATCGAAACCTTCCCTCTGTGTATGACATTTAATCTAATAATTTAAAGAACATAATATATCTAGGAATAAATTTGCAGTAGAACTATAGAAAATTTTCTAGAATAACTAGAAAATTGAAACTATAAAAAGCCAAACTCTTGGTTTACAATATCTCACTAATTTTGCTGCAAACCTCAGGATCTCTGAACATTTTGTTTCAGTCTTCCTGTACTTACAATGATTCCACATCAATTGGGAAAAGACACACTTAAGTAGGAAAAGATCCTTAAAAGTACTGCCCAGAGATAAGTGACTGGGAATCCTCTTAAAAAGCAAAATCATGCTGAAATATTTCCTGGAACTATCCTCGTATCATTTCATTTCTGGTCTTATTCTAATGTTTAAAATCTCCCTCACTATATGCAAATCAATTCTCTCTCTTCCTCTTCCTCCTACCCTCCCTCCCTCCTTCCCTCTCTCTTTCTCTCTTTGGCTTTTGTCACTCCCTCTCACTTCCCTTCTCCTGCCCCCTTCCACTCTGTCACAAATACACACACACACACACACACATACACTCATGCATCTGTACAAAATCACATGCAAATAAATGCAGTATTTTGGTGATAATTTCAAGTGCTCATTTTTCCTAACTAACCCTCAGTCTCTACCAAAAGTCCCTTTTGCCTTAGAAATTAAATACCTAAAGAAAAATTATCCTAGGAAATATGTGCTTTCTACATTTTGAAATAAAAAAAGATTGAAATAAAAGAATAAGAAAATTGAAGAAAAAGGCGAAATCTAAAGAAGGGAAAACCTGTAGAGTTGTATGAATTATGTCTAAGTAGACAAGAGGATATGGATAGTATGAAATCCTAACAATGGCTAATATAACTTGTTTTTTTTTTTACAGATTCTTTTTAACTATTTATCATATTTATTATAAAGAAAATATTGTGAAAGTGAAATTCATATGCTTAATTCTTTGATGGATTTAGAGTAAAATATTTAAATAGCATAAATTATATGTAATATATTCCAGGCACCTTATTAAATATTTTACATATACCCATTAATTTATCTTCAGTATGTCCTAGTGAGGGTTTATTACTACCCAATAGCTTACTGGAGAATATATTTACATTATTGGGGTGTGTGTGTATATGTATATATATATATGTGTGTGTGTGTGTGTATATATATATATATATGTTTATTACAATCAAAGCCCAAGTTTACACTAAGGGAAAGCCTCAATCTGGGCTTTTTGAATGATTCTAAAACCCAAACATGTTTCACTATGCTTAAATACTTTTTCTCAAATACAAATACAATTTGTTCCCAAATTGTCATCCATATTTACTGAATGGTCTTTCATGAAAATAGCTAACAGGAATGTATTCCAGAGGAATATAAACTTGCAAATTTGGAAATACCAAGGTCAAATTTTACATAAAAAAAAGAAGCATTTGAGGTCACAATGATTTAATCTCAAAATGTTTTTTTAATTGGTGAATACTAACAATAATGTTCAATCCTTCTGCAACAATTTACTTTTCTTTGTCAAGATGGTCCTTCAGACTGGGTTCTTGTCTAACTCTGGATTGTGCTATGGACTAGCATATAGATGTGGAAAGATTTGGACTCTTATGCAAATCTGCCATCAAAAAGTATCTTTTGGGGAACTGATGGAGTTTCAATTAAAGGCCATGGCAACTGACAAGAAAAAAGGTCACCTTGGAATGTAATAAACAAGTTCTGGAGTCTCATGCTAACAGGAGCTGGGTGGGGAAACATCCTGAGCTTGCCTGTGAATTGCAGAAATGTAAAAGAGCTGAGTCATTGACCT
>JAKSZT010006967.1:0-18840 GCA_026826555.1 Tolypeutes matacus | reverse complement strand
AAAAAAAAAAGAAGACAGTCACTTTAAAAAATAAGAAAAGAATTTTTCTTTTTTGAATTTAATTTAATAGCTAAAATCTGCCTCAAAACCTGCAGATAGAACATTGCAGGGCAATTGAATGATGAACACAAGTGGGCTGAGAGGTTCCACAAGGGCCCAAGAAGGAACACTGTTCTTCCTCAGCTTTGTTTGCCTGCTTGCTTGTGTGGTTGGTTGGCTTTTCTTTAATTGTTTTCTCTTGCTTTTCTTTCCTCTTTCCTCCCCCTTCTTTTTTCTTTCTTTTTTTTTAATATTTAATTTTTATTATAAATTAGGTGTTGTTAGCTTGTCTCTTCTTTATTGTGCTACTTCCTCAGTGATTTCCCATTCTCTGTCTATATTTGATTTTATCTCCCAACACTATCTCTTTTACTTCCTTAATCTTTCTGCCTTCTGTTTTCTGTCGCAGTTCTTACATACCACATTTTTTTCATTAGCCCTAAACTTCAAGGGTGTCAGTTTCTATTCTATCTATTCTGTTTTCTTCATTTTTAAAATTAATATTAACTTTTTCCTTTCAGCCCTTTCTGTACTCTTTCTCTCTCTCTTCATCATTCTAGCCTTCTATACCATTATATATATTTTCCTATATTTGGTTTCCCAGTCCATTGTAGGTACTCCACTTTTTTCCTATTACACTACACTGCTTACATGAGTTAAATATTTGTTTTACTAAGTCTTACATGGCCTCTCTTCTAACTTTATCAATATTACTTATCCTTCTTCCTTTCTCACATCTTTCAATTCCTCTGGCACTAATCTTTTGCCTTCAATGTAACATAGAAAGAAGCAAGGAAATAAAATAAGAAGAAAAAGTGTCAAAGAGAAAAGTTAACATACACACAGAACCACCATCTAAATAAAACTCAAGAGCAGAGAGAGAGAAGCTAATCAAGTGAAGAAACCCATCAAGATAAAATGATGACTAGAAGGCAACCAAAAATTACAAATCACACTGAGAAACAGGAAGACATGGACCAAACAATGAACAAACTGACAACCAGGAAGAGATGCAGAACATCAAACAACTAATCAAAGCTTTCCAAACAAATATCATGGACCAACTTAATGAAGTGAAGGAAGAGATTAAGGATATAAAGAAGACAATGGTAGAACATACTGAAGAAATTGTAAAGATACACAAAAAGATAATGGATATGGTGGTGATCAATGGCACAGTCCAAGAAATCAAAAAGATGCTGGATTCAATAAAAGATTTGAACAGGCAGAAGGAAGAATTAGTGATGTGGAAGACAATACATCTGAAATAAAAAATGTAGAACAGATAGACAAAATGATAGGAAAAATCCAGCAGGGATTCAGGGATTTAACTGATAAAGCAAAATGCACAAACATATGTATTATGGGCATCCCAGAAGGAGAAGAGAAGGGAAAGAGAACAGAAGAAGTGATGAAGGAAATAATGGCTGAAAACTTCCCAACCCTATTGAGAAAGATGGATGTGCAGATGCAGGAAGAAAAGCGCACCCCAAACAGTATAAATCCCAACAGGCCAACTCCAGACATATACTTGTCAGAATGTCCAATGCTCAAGACAAAAAGAAAATACTCAAGGCAGCAAGAGAAAAGAGAACCATCACATACAAGGAAAGCACAATAAGATTAAGTGCTGATTTCTCATCTGAAACCATGGAGGCAAGAAGACATAATCAAAGTACTAAAAGAAAAAAAACTTCCAGCCATGAATTCTCTATCCAGCAAAACTGGCATTCAAAAATGATGGAGAATTTAAAATATTCACAGAAAAAACTAAATTAAGAGAGTATGTCAATAAGAAACTGGCACTTCAAAAAATATTAAAGGAATTTCTACAAGTTGAAAGGAAAAAAACAAGGGAGAGAGAGTTGGAGGGGAGTTTAAAAACAACTAAAAAGACAAAAACAGAAACAAAACAACATATGACATACATTAATACAAAGAAAGTATGGCTGAGGTAAGAATTTGTTGTGAAAGAGACCCAGATTGGCAGAATGGATAAGGAAATATGATCCATTATATGCTGTCTACAAGAAATCCACCTTCAACCCAGGGACTCAAGGAAGTTGAAAGTGAATGGCTGGAAAACAATTTTACAAGCAAACAATAGCCAAAAAAGGACAGAAGTAGCTATCCTAATATCAGACAAAAAAGACTGTAAATGCAAAACTATTATAAGAGACAAAGATGGACACTATATATTGGTAAGATGGCTAATGTCTCAAGAAGTGAGAACAATCATAAATATTTATGCACCTAATCGGGATGCCTCAAAATACATGAGGCAAACTCTGGAAAAACTAATTGGAGAAATAATTGCCTCCACAATTATAGTGGAGGACTTTAATACCCCATTATCCCCATTAGACAGAACATCTAGACAGAGAATCAATAAAGAATCAAAGACTCTGAACAATACATTAGAGGACCTAGATGCAATAGACATATACAGAACACTACACCCAAATACAGCAGGATTTACATTCTTCTCGAGTGCACATGAATCATACTCCAAGATAGAGCACATGCTAGTCCACAGAACAACTCTCAATGTATTCAGAAAGATTGAGATTATACAAACGAATTTCTCTGACCACAATGGAATGAAATTGGAAATCAGTAAGGGCCAGAGAAACAGATTAGGGACAAAGATATGGAAATTAAACAACACAGTCTTAGACAAACAATGGGTCAAGGAGGAAATCTCAAAAGAAATCAGTATTTATCTTGAAACTTATGAAAATGACAACACAACATATGAAATACTATGGGATGCAGTGAAAGCTGTCCTGAGAGGGAAGTTCTTAGCCACAAATAAGTATATTAAAAAAGAAGAAAGAGCTAAAATTGAAGACCCAACTGGACACTTGAAGGAATTGGAAAAACAAAAACAAACTAAAATTAAAGGAAGTACAAAGAAGGAAATAACAAAGATTAGAGTAGAACTAAATGAAATAGAGAATAAGCACTAGAGAAAATAAACAAAACCAAAAGCTGGTTCTTCGAGAAGATCAATAAAATTGACAAACCCTTAGCCAGGCTAACAAAGATAAAGAGAGAACAGATGCAAATACATGAAATAAGGAATGAGCAAGGGATATCACTACTGACTACACAGAAATAAAGAGTATCATGAGAGGATACTTTGAAAAATAATATGCTAACAAAAATGATAATTTAGAGGAAATAGACAAATTTTTAGAAATTCACAAACAACCTACATTGACGGAAGAGAAATTGATGAACTCAACAGTCCAACTACAAGTAAAGAGATAGACTCAGTCATCAAAAACCTCCCAACTTAGAAGAGCCCAGGACCAGACAGCTTGACAAATGAATTCTACCAAGTATTCCAGAAAGAGCTAACACCAATCCTGTTTAAGCTCTTCCAAAAAATAGAAGTAGAAGGAATGTTGCTTAACTCATTCTATGATGCCAACATTACCCTAATACCAAAACCTAACAAAGATACCACAAGAAAGGAAAATTACAGTCAAATTTCTCTAGTGAACCTAGATGCTAAAAATATTCAACAAAATACTTGCTAATCGCATTCAACAACATATGAAAAGGATTATACACCATGACCAAGGAGGTTTCATCCCGGGTATGCAAGGATGGTTCTATATAAGAAAATCAAATGATTTAATACACCACATAAACAGATTGAAAGAAAAAAAAATCATATGATATCACTATAGATGCAGAAAAAGCATTCGACAGAATTTAGCACTCTTTCTTGATAAAAACACTACAAAAGATAGGAATAGATGGAAACTTTCTGAATATGATAAAGGGTATATATGAAAAACTCAAAGCTAATAGCATCTTCAATGGTGAAATCCTAAAAGCCTTCCCTCTGAGATAGGGAACGAGACACAGATGTCCACTATCACCACTCCTTTTTAACATTGTCTTTGAAGTACTTGCTCAAGCACTGAGGCAAGAAAAAGATATAAAAGGCATCCAAATTGGAAAAGAAGAAGTAAAAATTTCATTTTTTGCAGATGACTTTATACTATATGTAGAAAGCCCTGAGAAATCTACAACAAAGCTTCTAGAATTTATAAAGGATTTCAGTAATGTCGCAGGCTATAAGATCAATGCTCAAAAATCAGTAGGATTTCTGTACACCAAAAATGAGCAATCTGAGGAGGAAATCAAGAAAAAAATACCATAAACAATAGTAACTAAAAGAATCAAATAAATGGGACTAAATTTAACTAAAGATGTAAAGGAATTATATACAGAAAACTACACAACACTGTTAAAGGAAATCAAAGGAGACTTAAATAAATGGAAGAATATTCCCTGTTCATGGATAGGAAGACCAAACATCATCAAGATGTCTATCCTACCCAAACTAATCTACAGATTTAATGCAATCCCTAATAAAAATGAACACTATTTATTAAGGAACTGGAAAAACTAACTACAAAATATATTTGGAAAAGTAAGAGACCCTGATTTGCCAAAGACATATTGAAAAAGAAAAATGAAGTTGTAGGTATCACATTACCTGACTTTAAAGCATACTACAAAGCTACAGTGCTCTAAACTTAACCAATGGAACCGAATTGAGAGTTCTGATATAGACCCTTGCATATACAGTCATCTGATATTCGACAAGGCCACCAAGCCCTCTCATTTGGGAGAGAATGGCTTCTTTAACAAGTGGTGCTTGGAGAACTGGATATACATATCCAAAAGAATGAGAGAGGAATTCCATCTCACACCTTATACAAAAATCAACTCAAGATGGATCAAAGATCTAAATATAAGAGCCAAAACTATAAAGACCTTGGAAGATAATGTAGGGAAGCTGCTACAGGACCTTGTAATAGGAAATGATTTCATGAACTTCACACCCAAAGCATGAGCAGCAAAAGAAATAATAGATAAATGGGATTTCCTCAAAATTAAAAACTTCTGCACTTCAAAGGACATTATCAAAAAAATAAAAAGACAGCCTATCCAATAGGACAAAATATTTGGCAACCATATATCTGATAGGAGCCTAATATCCTGCATATATAAAGAAATCCTGCACCTCAAAAATAAAAAGACAAAGAACCCATTTAAAAAATGGGCAAGTGATCTGAAAAGACACTTCTCCAAGGAAGAAATACAAATGGCTAAAAAGCATACGAAAATATGCTCGACGTCGCTAGCTATTAATGAAATGCAAATCAAAAATACATTGAGATAACATCTTACAAGCACCAGAATAGCAGCTATTAGAAAAAAAGCAGAGTATGTGTTGGAGAGGATGTGGAGGAATAAGAACTCTCATCCACTGTTGGTGGGATTGTGGAATGGTCCAGGCACTGTGAAGGACAGTTTGGTGGTCCTCAGAAAACTATCAATAGATCTTCCGTATGATCCAGCAATTCCACTGCTGGGTATATACCCAGAGGAATTGAAAGCAAAGACATGAACAGATTTATGCACACCAATGTTCATAGCAACATTGTTCACAATTGCCAAAAGTTGGAATCAGCCCCCGTGCCCATCAACAGATGAATGGATAAACAAAATGTGGTACATACATTCAATGGAATATTACTCAGCTGTAAGAAGGAATAAATTGGTAACACACGGAATAACATGAATGAATCTTGAAGACCTTATGTTGAGAGAAGCAAGCCAGGCGTTGAAGGCATATTATATGACCTCACTGATTTGAATTGAGGAAAGTGAGCAATCTCTGATAACCATTGTCTGAAAGATAGGTTAACAAGGGAGAGAAAGAGAAGAAAAAGTTGTGAGTCATCATCCATACAGACATAGTCTATGATAAAGTGATAGAGTATAGTTGCATATTGAAGGATAGGGCAGGTGTGTAGTGATAATACTAGGTTTGGTGATGCAGGGTTGACAGGTGGGTAGATTAGGAGGGGCGGGTTAGAATACCCAGGATACTGGATGGAGAGATTGGAGAGGGAATAGGTGAACATGGGATTTGTGGGTATGAGGTTGAAAGTGCAGCAGTGGGAATGCTCTTATGACAATATGACAAGGTAGTGTCAGTGGGTTAGGGTGTAGGTTGGGGGAACATTCAAGATGGGGCGCATCTAGAGTAGGCTTCTGGGGACTGTGTGAGTGTTCATCCTGTCATAATGTGTTGTGTCAGGGAGTGGAGACCCACACGGTGAGTGGGAAGGAGATGGACCCCCATGTTTGGGAGGACCGATTCACCCAGAAACAGACAGTTGGGTATCTCTCAAGAGCAAGGGTGGATCCTAACAGGGGAGGAAATCAGTGTGTCAAGATCTTTTTTTGTATGTAACTATGAATCTTGTCATCCAATGAGTTAAGACAGGGGGGTTTCATGTGCCACAGAGGGATGAAGAGTAAGGAACAGAAAAGATCGAACGGGGTATTTAGTGTTCAGGGGAAATGTTTTTCATTACCTTACAGTAATGGACACAGGACATGGTAAATATCATCAAAAATTATTGAACTGTACCGACTAAATTATAAACTATACTATAAACCATTGACAATGTTTAGTAGTATGTTTCACTATCTGTATAACAGTTATAACAATGCTACCACCCACATGCAAAAAGGTTTTGATTGATATGGGGTGAGGAAAGGTTAAGGTGGTTGGGTATATGAGTCTCTAGAATTCTCTGTGTGACTTTGCTGTTACCTAAAGATTCTTTGAAAATTAAATGAAAATTTGGGAGACACTGGGGAGTGAGAGGGGGAAGGTGCCACGGTATGGATTGGACACCTGATAATGCAGTGAGAAAAGGAAAAAAAATAATAATTAAAAAAAAATTTTTTATCCATTTTTTTAATGTCCCAATTCTTTAATTATATATATATTTGTCTGAGTTTCAATGCATTTTATCTCTTGCATTTAAGCTTATCACTATTATTTCATTTTCCTGTTAATTATATTTGGTTAATATATGGGTTTCATCTTCAAGGAAGCTTTAGATCACAAAAGGGTTAACAATGGGGTCTGCAGAGGATCATTGGTGGGGGTGTCTGGGATGGGGGATTCATGGGAGGAATTTCACTTGAATATACATGAAAGATACATAAAATTGCCCAAATGTCAATGGGTGGGGCATGGTTACAGTGGATGGACAATCATTCAGTACATGAGGCAATACTGAATTCCCAGCCTGGAGAGCTTTGCCACATTCTTCAAGGGAGCAGCAACAGTCCCCCAAGGGCAGGAGCAGTGTCTGGCAAAGGAGGATGGTCCACTAAGGGGTTCTTGTTATTGATGACTAGCCTTACGGGTCCTTCCTCTTGTAATTGAAACAGCCTACTGTTACAGGGTGCCTAAGGGTTGCCACCTGAGAGCCTCCTTGTTGCTCAAATGTGGCCTCTCCCTAAGCCAAACTCAGCATATGAATGCATTAACTTCCCCCCAGCGTGGGACATGACTCCCAGGGACAACAAGTGCCAACTGGCAATATGTCTGTAAAAAGACCTTGAATAAAGGGAGAAAATGTAAAGACAAATGAGTTCCTGTGATAAGAGACTTCAAAGAGAGTCGGGAGGTCATCCCGGAGGTAACCCTTATGCACACCTCAGTAGGATCTCATAGAACACCAAGTGGATATCACCCCACACAGAGGGGCTCCTGAGGGTTCTGGAGACACCCAGGTCCTATATAAGGGGGGATAGCTCCAGAGATTGATGCCTTATCAGTGGGCTCTATTTTGGAATCTGTGCTCCTGAGAGTGACAGAGTTGGTCTCAAATAAGTCCTCCCTGCACATTATCCATCATCCCTTCTATTCAAACTTATATGTGGTGCTGGAGTTTCTAGGTGTACTTCCAGAGACTGGAGCTTTTGGCCTGCCCATGTGCCAGCTGTGCCTGGAATCTTGGTGGAGCTGCAACTCCTACTCTACAGCTCAATGGACTCACCCAAGTCACCTGGTGAGGAGATGATGATGGACAACAGCCATCCCAGGGAATGGAGAGTCTGCAACTGCTGGGAGGATAATCCCATCCATCATACCCATGGTATATAAGCCCCCTCTCACTTGGAGGTGGAGTGGACATTAGCATCCCAAACTCCTCAGGATTGGGGGAAGAGCTATGGACAATAGTGGACTCACTGGTATTCTGTTGTAGACATATTGTGATTAAAGTAATGGAAGAAATTACAAGAGTGAGGTGGAGCCAATGGCCACTGAACACATTTGAGGCAGGGAAGAGAAAAGTAGATTTAATACAGGGGCTTTTTTGGGACTTGGGAAATATCCTGAGTGACATTACAATGACAGATATAGGCCATTTTATATCATCATATAACATGTAGAACTGTGTGGGAGAAAGTGTGGTCTACAATGTGAACTATGTTCCATGATTAATGGCAAAGCACATGAATGTGTATATCAATTGAAGGTGATGTGCCACACTAATGAAAGATGTTCTTGTGGGATGTTATGGGAGGTGTGGGAGGTGGGGAACATGGGAATCCTTGTAATTTTTGTGTATCATTTATATAATCTAAGCATCTTTTAAAATATATATTAAAAAAAAAATAGGGGGTGAATAGGTGGAGCACAGGGCAGTTTCAGGGCACTGAAACTATTCTGTATGATACCATAATGGTGGAATGATGAGCTTATGCATTTGTAAAAACAAATAGAACTGTACAATACAAAGAGTCAACCATAATGCAAACTATAGGCTTCACATAACAATAAAGTATCGATAGTTATTCATGAATTGTAACAAATTTACCACACTAATGCATGATGTTTATTATTGGAAAATCTTGTAGAGCAGTTATAAGGAACTCTCTATCTTCTACACAATTTTTCTTAAAACCTAAAGCTAGTCTAAAATAATCTCTTAAATAAATAATAGTATAAAACCTAGGATTTTTGTTTTACACAGATATTAGTTCAATTCCACCATTGTTATTCTCTAATTATTTGATTAATACAAATTTCTTAGTATCTCATTTTACTTATATATTGAATGAAATACTCATGATTCAAAGAACTGTGGAGCAGATTTAACATGTTAGCATGTGAAGTTTTGATTATAGTGACTTTCACATGTTATGTATACCAAAAATACCAGGTACCTTTTTCCTCTCCTTTGCTTAGTTTATATTACTAAAATTATAGATGAAAAGTAGAGGGAAATTTCTTCTTTACAAACTAATGTCTCACAGAATTTATTTACCCTGACATTTAGACCATAATTTTATATATAATTGGTATTCATGGAGTATTTGATAAATTCATTGCATTACACATATATTTCCATGTGTTCACGATTTTAAAAGAAATATTTCATTTTAGAATATTTTAAATATACAAAAATGTTGCAAATTTATTAATATTCTCATATTTTTCACACTCAGTTTTCCCTATTTTTTCCTATTATCATCTTACATCAATATGGTTCATTTGTCACTATTAATTAACAAATGCTCATATATTATTATCAACTAAAATTGACAATTTATTCAGATATCATTTGTTTTAGCCTAACATTCTTTTTCTATACTAGAGTCCCATACAAGATACCACATTACATTTAGCAATTGTATTTCTTTAGGCACTTCTAGATAGTGATAATTTCTCAGACTTTACTTGTTTTTATAACCTTGACATCATAAAGAGGAATGGACAAATATTTTGGATATTATCAGTCCACTGTGGTTTCCTGATTGATTGTTTTTTCATTATTAGATTGGTATTATGGATCTTAGAGTAAGACCTCAAAGGTAATGTTCCATTTCATCACATCATATGAAGGGTATATACTATTGACCTTATTATTTATTTATATTTTATTCAAATCCTAGTCTCCACCCTCAGTCACTGCTCTTATTTTTTTTTAGGAGGTACTGGGGATTGAACCTATGACCTTATACATGGGAAGCAGGTGCTCAACCACTGAGCTACATCTGCTCCCTACTATTTAATTTTTTTTTAAAGGGAAATATTTCCATTTTCAGATTCATTTTTTTAAAGATTTATTTTATTTATTTCTTCCCACCCACTCATTGTTTGTACTTGCTGTGTCTGTTCATCTTCATTTCTTTAGGAGGTACAGGGAACTGAGCCCCAGTTCTCTGATGTGGGAGGGAAGCCCCTAATCGCTTAAGCCACCTCCATTCCCTGCTTTGTTGTGTCTCTCGTTATGTTCTTCCTCCTGTGTCTCTTGTTGTGTCATCTTGTTGCATCAGCTTGCCTCACCGGCCCATTGTGTCAGCTCACTGTCTTGCCTGTCTTCTGTATGAGACAGTGAGAACCTCTGGTCTCTGATTTATTGTGTCTCCCATCATGTTTTTCTTCTTGTGTCTCTTGTTGGGTCATCTTGTTGTGTCAGCTTGCCACATGTGCCAGTCACACCATCTCGATGTCTTCTTTAGGAGGCACCTGGTACTGAACCAAAGACCTCCCATGTGGTAGGCAGGAGCTTAATTGCTTGAGCTCCATCTGTTTCCTGCCACTATTTACTTTTGATGTTAACCTCATTGACTTGGCTAAGGCACTGTTTGCCAGGTTTCTCCACTATAAAGTTACTCCCTCAAACCTCCATTTTTCATACTGTACTCTTTGGAAGGAAGTCTGTATGTATGTACCATAATAAAGAGTGGAGTTCTTTACCTCCTTGAGAGTGTAATATCTACATAAATCATTGGGAATTGTTCTAAAGGGAAGATTTTTCTATTCTCATTTTTTTTTTTTAAGGAATCATAGATTCATTTCAGTATGGACTCATTGATATTAACTTAATAGTTTGGTTTAAAGTCCAATAGTGTGCTATTTATTTTATTGCACAATTTTTTTCCAGCTTTGGTCACTAAGAGCTCTGTCCAATAGGTCCCATGTCCATTAGATATATCCTTATCATTGTGCATGTGTGTGGGTGTTGTGTTTGCTGTTTTATGGCTTTTTAAAAATTCTTCCTTACTTTATGCCATAAAAATATGCTCCAGTTCATCCTTTACATTCCTTGTTACAGCCCTAACTAAAATCAAACAAATCTCCCAGGAGTTCTGTTTCATTTTATTTTATAATGGTACTGGAAACCAAGATCTGTGCACTGGGTGACCATGCATTTTTTATATTGTCATATAGGGCCCAATTAAAAACTTTAACTGCAAAAAGAGAACCCTTATTTTTCCATAATTTAAGAAGACAAATTGAAGATTGAGCTCTTTACCACATCTGGCTTGTGATTCTTAATTGGTAGGGAAGGGACACTTTAGGGAATGATATTCCCCAATTTCAGATCGTTTGCATCATTCATGTTAAATACTCTCCCAGGGAAGGTAAACATAAGCTTTTCCCAGTTAAAATCTTGGACGGTGGTGGATTTCAGAAAG
Organism: Tolypeutes matacus; assembly: GCA_026826555.1. Lineage (NCBI taxonomy): Eukaryota > Metazoa > Chordata > Mammalia > Cingulata > Chlamyphoridae > Tolypeutes > Tolypeutes matacus. The sequence continues at coordinate 7,476 of JAKSZT010006967.1, read as the reverse complement.
TGTGGTATGAAATTGTGACCCAGTTAGCAGGCAGTTTCCAGAATAATCAGCATTTAGGAGCATTTTTTTCTTCTTCTTTGAGTTAAGTGGCTTCCAAATTACAACAATAACAAGCAAACTGAGGAGGAAATCAGGGAAAAAAATACCATTTACAATAGTAAGTAAAAGAATCAAATACCTAGGAATAAATTTAACTAAAGATGTAGAGTACTTACATATAGAAAACTGCACAACACTGTTAAAGAAAATCAAAGAAGACATAAATAAATGGATGAACATTCCCTGTTCATAGATAGGAAGGTCATTAAGATGTCTATCCTCCCCAAACTAATCTACAGATTTAATGCAATCCCAATAAAAATCAACAAAGCATATTTAATGAACTATAAAACAAACTACAAAATTTATTTGGAAGGCTAAGAGACCCCAAATTGCCAAAGACATATTGAAAAGAGAAAAGAAATTGGAGGAATTACTCTACCTGAATTTAAAACATACTACAAAGCTACAGTGGTCAAAAATGAATGATTTTGGCACAAGGATAGACATACCAACCAATGGAATGGAATTGAGAGTTCTGATATATATCATCACATATATAATCATCTGATATTTGACAAGGCCACCAAGCCCACTCAAATGGGAAAGAATAGCCTCTTCAACAAATGGTGCTTGCAGAACTGGATATCCATATCCAAAAGATTGAGAGAGGAGCACCTTATACAAAAATCAACTTCAAGATGTATCAAAGATCTAAATATAAAAATCAAAACCATAATGACCTTGAATGATAATGTAGGAAAGCATCTACAAGACCTTGTAATAGGAAATGGTTTCATGAACTTCATACCCAAAGCATGAGCAGTGAAAGAAAAAATAGGTAAATGAGATCTCTTTAAAACTAAAAACTTTTGCACCTCAAAGGACATTACCAAGAAAGTAAAAAGGCAGCCTATCCAATGGTAGAAAATATTTGGCAACCATATATCTGATAGGAGCCTAATATCCTGCATATATAAAGAAATCCTATACCTTGAAAATAGAAAAGACAAACAACCCATTTAAAAAAATGGGTAAGTGACCCGAAAAGATACTACTCCAAGGAAGAAATTCAAATGGCAAAATAGCACATGAAAAGATGTTCAACATCACTATTAGGGAAATGCAAATCAAAACTATAATGAGATACCATCTTATACCCATTTGAAAGGTGGCTACTAAAAAAACAGCAGGCTTTAAGTGATGGAGAGGATGTGGAGGAATAGGAACCCTCATCCACTGCTGTTGGAAATGTAAAATGGTTCAGCCATTGTGGAGGACAGTTGGGCAGTTCCTAAAAAAACTAACTAGAAATGCCATATGATACAGCAATTCCACTGCTGGGTATATATCCAGAAAAATTGAAAGCAATGACACGAACGGATATATGTATACCAATGTTCAAAGCGGCATTATTCACTATTGCCAAAAGTTGGAATCAGCCCAAATGCCCATCAAAAGGTGAAGGGATAACCAAAATGTTATATATACATACAATAGAATATTACTAATCTGTAAGAAGGAATACAGTGGTAACACATGGGATAACATAGACGAATCCTGAGGACCTTATGTTGAATAAAGAAAGCCAGGCATTGAAGGATAAACTCTACTTGACCTCATGCATGTGAATTAAGCAATGGAGCAGACTCAGAGAGCTATTGTCTGTAAGATAAGTGTACAGGAAATAGAAAGGGAGAACAAGTTTGTGAGCCAGTACCCATATGGAAGTGATCTATAGTAAGGCGAAAGTGAGTAGTTGTGCATTGAAAAGATATAATAAGAAAGCATTCATATTATTGGGTTGGGTGCTTCAGGATTGACAGGTGGGTAGTTTGGGGAGGGGGGTTTGGAAGGTCCAGGGAACTGGGGGGAGGGTTGGGAGAGAGACCAGGTAAACACTGGGCATTGGCGGATATGTGGTTGAAAGTACAAAGTTGGGAATGCTCTTATGGCCACATGACAAGTAAGTGTTACTGCTTTAGATTGTTGGATGGGAAGGATTTGGGATATGGTACAGATGGAGGAGGCTTTTAGGGAGTGTGTGCGTCGTCATTTTGTCATTATGTGCTGTATTGGTGGGTGGAGACCCACATAATGAGTGGGAAGGAGTTGGACTCCCAACCTGGGGAAGATCAATTGGTTCACAAACAGTGAGGCAGATGTCTCTCGAGAGCAAGGGCGGTTCCTAATAGGGGAGGACAAACCAGTGTGTCAAGACCTCAGTGTTATTGCAAGTAACTATGAGTCTTGTCATCCAAAGAGATAAGCCAGGGGGTCGCCATGGGCCCAGAGGGGAGAGATAGGGAGGAATAGAATAGATCAAACAGGGGGTATTTAGTGGGCAATGGAAGTGTTCTACATTATCTTGCATTGATGGACACAGGCCATGTTAAATGTCAAAATTTATAAAAGTGTAAGGTCTAAAATACAGACCATAATGTAAACCATTGACCATGGTTAGGAGCTATGTTTCACTATTTGTATATCAGTTATAACAAAGGAACCACACACACATAAAAATGTATTAAGATGGGAAGGGGGAAATGGGGAGGATGTTAGGTATATGGGAGTCCCCTGTATTCTGTATGTGTCTTTATTGTGAACTAGAACTTCTTTGAAAACAAAATGAATAATATTAAGACACTGGGGAATAAATGAAAGAAAATGCCACTGTACATACAGTACATCAGATATTAATATGATGAAAGGCAAAATGTAAAAATGTTTTAAAATATTTTTCATTGTTTTTAAATATGCCAGTCATTTAATTTATTTTATTTTTAGTTTTTTAAAACGTTCATGTATTTTATTTCTTATATTTAAACCTATCATTATTATTTCATTTTCCTATTAATTTTATTCAGTTATTTTAATGACATCATTTTTTGAAGAAGCTTTGGATCACAGAATGGTTACAACTGGTTCATGGGAGGATGACTGGTGTGGGGTGTCAGGGATGGGGCATACATGGTAGGAAGTTCACTTGGGCATACATATAAGGTGTATAAACACTTGGGAGCACAAACTCCATAGTAGTGCCCACTGGCAAGTCACCAAACTCCAGAGCTATCTGCCATGACCATAGGACCTGGGTGTCTCCAGACCCTCAGAGGCCCCACTATTTGGAGTGGTATTTAAACTTTGGCAGTCATTGAGATCCTTCTGAGATGTGCATAAATGTTACCTCTGGGATAACCTCCCAAGTCACTTTGAATTCTCTTAACCATATAAACTCATTTGTCTTTATATTTTCCCCCTTTTATTCAAGGTCTTTTTCCAGTTTTATTGCTAATTGGTGCTTGGTAGTAATCCCACAGTGCCATGAACACTCATCTCTCAGGAAGTCATGTCCCACACTGGGAGGAATGTAATGCATTTATGTGCTGAACTTGGCATAGAGAGAGGCGACATTTAAGCAACATAGAGGCTTTCAGGAGATAACCCTTAGGCACCCCACAACACTAGACTAAGTTGCAATTTCAAAGGCAAAGGCTCATAAGCATATTTGTCAATATCAAGGGCCTATCAGTGGACCATCTTTCTTCACTAGTCATTGCCCCTGTACTCAGGGGATTGTTGATGTTCTATTAGAGAATGTGGCAGAGCTCCCTAGGATGGGAATTCAATACTCTTTTGGTTATTGTGTTGATATCCAACCACTGTGACAATACCCAATGAACATTTGAACACAATTATATACCTTATGTGTATGCTCAGGTGAATTATCTCCCATGTCTCTCCTGTCACTGACTCCCCACACCAATGATCCTCCTCTGCCACAGTTGTAATCCTTCTGTGATCCAAAACTTCTTCAAAAATGAAGCCAAGAATATCACCAAATACAGTTAATAGAAAAATGAAATAATAATAATAAGTTTAAAAATAAGAAATGAAAAACATAATAATTTAAAAAAACTAAAACTAAATTAAAATTTAAAAAATGGGTATAAAATAATAATGACAATATTTTAAAAACTTTTTGATATTTTGCCTTTCTTCACTGTAATATCTGTTGTCCTGTATATAAAGTGACATTGACATTTTCTTCCATTTCTTCCCCAGTGTCTTACTTTTTATCGTTTTATCTTCAAAGAAGTTTTAGGTCACAGTAAAGTCTCATATAGGATATAGGGGCCTCCCATATACGCAACATCCTCCCCATTTTCCCTTTTCCCATATTAATAACCTTTTTATGTGTGGATGGTACATTTGTTTCAACCGAAATACAAAAATTGAAACTTAGCTATTAACCATGGTGAATGGTTTATATTATGGTTTACATTTTAGACAATAGACTTTTTAAAATTTTTGCTGAAATTTAGCATAGCCTGTATCCAACATTGCAAGATCATGCAGAACACTTCCATTATCCCCTAAATACCCCCTCTTTTATCTATTCTCTTCCTTTCTCCCCCTGCCTTCAAGTCCCATAGCGACAACCAGGTTTCACTCCTTAAACGACAAGATTCATAAACTTGCAACAACATTGAGGGCTTGACACATTGATCTATCCTCCCCTATTAGAAACCACCCATGCTCTCAAGAGACACTCAACACTCTGTTTGAGAATATATAGGACCTCCCCAGGATGGGAGTCTAACTCCATCCCTGTTCATTTTGTAGGTCTCCACCTACTGAAATAACACAATGTGACAAAATGATCACTTGCACATTCTCTAGAAGACTGCCCCAGGTGCACCTTGTCCTGAATGCCACCCATCCAACACCCTAAACCAGTAATGCTTCCTTGTCATAATGCCAAAAGACCTTCCCAACATTGTAGTTTCAACCACATACTCACAATCCCCATTGTTCATCTGCTCCCTCCCCCATTGCTCCCCCCAGTTCCATGGACTGTCCAACCCACCCTCCCCACCTTAACCCCCTGTCAAACTTGTACCACTCAACAGAATAGTATCACTACACCCCTGTCATACCACTTCATTGCACAACTACTCACTTCCACCTTATCATAGATTTTGCCCATATGAGCATTGGCTCACAACCTTATTCTACCTTTCTATTTCTTATAAACCTATCTTCCATACTCTAGCTCTCTGAGTCTATTCAATTTGCTTAATTCATATCAGAGAGGTCATGTAATATTTGTCCTTCAATATCTGGCTTGTTTCACTCAACATAAGTTTCTCAAGATTCATCCATGTTACCCATTGTGTTAGTACTGTATTCCTTCTTACAGCTGAGTAATATTCCATTACACATATATACCATGTTTTGTTTATCCATTCATCTGTTGATGGGCATTTGGGTTGATTCCAAGTTTTTGCAATAGTGAATAATTTCATACCTTAATCTTGACAGTCAAGGTATGCCTTGCCCCATGTTCCAGACTGAAACTTGAGTGCCAGGAATAGTTAAGGGAGTATGGAAAGTTGGCCTTTGCAGATGTGAAACAATTAGAAATGGAAGTTAAATTTCCAGATAACTGTAGGCTGACATCTGGCTCTTATGAGCTCTGTTACCAAAGGGATTTGGTGCCTAGATCCCAGGTAAAGTTAACTGGAAAGGTAAAAGTAAACCAAATCATAAATTAGGAAAGAAACGGTATAGAAGAATTGATTCGATTACCCAAGTCAGCAAGAAAGATAGAAAATGTGGGTTCAAGAGAGAGTCTCAATAAGCTATTAAGAGTTGCTTGAAAATGAACCAGTGGCAAGGAGAGTAGTCTTGATGCTGAGATGGTTTGGGCACTTGTGCTTTTCTTTCTGTTGGCATTATGTTTTCCATCTGTCTTCATTTCCTTAAATGTGACTAATGCTTCAAGATTCAACTCTGATATTATTTCTTCTAGGAGCTATTTTTTCTAGGTAACTAACTTTTCTTTACGTTCAGCACATTAAAGGAAACCATGTAGAGTATGAATGCCCCTCCACTTCCTGGACTGTAAGTTACTCAATGCCAGTGATTATTAAATCACTGAACTTTGTCTCTTATAACATATACAAGGTCTATCACATAGCAGTCAGTGAAAAAAATCTCTAAAAGTGCCCAGAAAAATGAACATATTATTCTGCACTTCTTACTTTGCAATGCAACTGAAGACAATTTTTTCTCACTTACTAATTGATTTTGACAGTTATTTATATAATAAAGAAATATACTTATATCTTTCATATGCATTGCAAATATATTTTCAAGGACTGGCATTTTTATTTTGCTTTTGCAATATTTTTGAAGAATAAATGTAATACACAGAAAGGAACATTTTATATTTTGAATCACAGTTGAATCTCAAGATATATTAGTCCCTTTATATTTTTGTCTTCTTTCCATTGAAGTCACAGTATGGCACATTTGAGGCATTCCATGGAACATAAACTAATTGAGAACCATCAGGAATGGACTGAAACTTTACAGGAGCTTATTTTCTGTATCACAAAAGCTTAAATTGAAAACTGAAGTGCACAAAGACACTCTAATTAGAAGTATGTTAACACCTTTTCACTTTCCTTAAATACAACATTTGTTCCCTTCTATATCTTAAGAAACTCTATTAAGGAATTTAGAGAAAACTGGAAATGGGGAGGACTTGACCTGTGAACAGCACTTCATAATTTACAAAAATAAAGTTTCATAAAATGAGTGGAATTTAGAAGTAGGAACAACTAGGAATTATAAGAGGGGAAGCAAAAGGTAAGAGACAAATATATAGTTAAGGTAATAGATTATAATAAAGGTTCATGCTGTTTAAACTCTTAAAGGGCTCTTCACTGCATTATTTTTCACTCAATATTATCCAGTAATTGTCTGGGGCATATAGTTTTGAGTTTCTTTGATTGTTTATTTCTTTGAAGCTGTTGCTGTTGTTTTTCACTGCCAAAAATAGTCTCAAATATTAACCCAAATATTTTCTCAAGATTCAAGGAATGATCGTGTAATGAGATAAATTAAACTTAGGGAATCCTATTTTGGGACAAAGTATCTCTATTATTGGCAATCATATATTTTCTGACAACCTAAAAATTAAATAGTATCAATAGGTAGAATTAACACCATTGTCCAGAGGATAAAAATACCCAGAGAGACAAACGATTCTCTAAGCTAGTAAGTTGCAAAGCTCAGTGAGAGAAGAGATTTAGGACTAAAAGATCATTTTATTAAATTGTGGTTTCTCCTTGCAGATGATTCCTTAGTTGGGCTTTCTCATATGCCCTGAAACCATGCAACAGAATAATACAGTTATTATGCTTATATTATTAAGACTTACACAGGATCCTACAAAGCAGAGAATAAGTAAAACCTTTTACATTTCTACTTGAGGACCCTGGTGTGGAAATTTCTCATTATTGTGATAATGAGGTTCATCCAGATCTTTGAAAGCTCCATAAATTTATCCCTATTGTATCTGGCCATTACACACACCTGTCTCTCAACTAGCAAAGCCCTTAGATTACTTTTTTTTTTTTTTTTTTT
>JAKSZT010006964.1:20000-23559 GCA_026826555.1 Tolypeutes matacus | reverse complement strand
GGGTACCTATTATTCGTCGGCGGTCCGGCGCACCCCTACTATACAAAGCCGCCCCCCAACTCACAACAAGGATGCTGCAACATTACGAAGGAAATTCTTTCAACATCTAGAGAGTTCCTTTTCGTTAAGCGCATCGAGCCAGGGCTAAGAAGACCAATGACGAAGGGTTTGAAGGGCCCTGAAGACCCATTCACTCTCTGTTCCCTTCTTGCAGATGTCCGCTGGAAAGAAGGAATTCCTTGTCGTCAGAGCCCCCGTGAATCTCTTGGGCCAGCTCCTTCCAAGTGTGCCCATAAGGCATCCTCTGGCCCAAGCTTGCCAAAAACCCGTAGAGAATAAGCTGGATGTCCGTCCGAAGGACTTCTGGACTAAGTAGTTGGAGCTCCTGGTCCACGACAAAAGGTTTGGTTAATATCTCCAAAAAATGGTAAGTTGTTTGAAAAAAGAGCATGAAAGAGAATCTGTAAACAAAAAGACAGGAATTTCTATTTAGCAAACTCTTTTTGTTCAGGGGGAGCCGCTTGACGAAGAAATTGACTAAACAAAGCTAGCAAGTAAGCCATAAAACAGCCCAAAAGTTTACCACGCGAAAGAAAGTACACCTTCACACCCTTCTACCGCTTTCTTAACGCAATTACTAGCTTACTGTCAACTTTCCTTCCCCACCCCACCGCCCTGGTCCTCGATGTATCGATGCCCTTCTTTACTTGATGAGCGGATAGGCACTTCTTATCTATTCTATGCAATTTGTGTCGAGGTACTTTGGATTCGGCTTGTTACCGCATCACTCGCGCCGCCAAGCTTGCCTCTCGGGTAGGGGCGCACGGGTTGCTAAGCATTACATCCACGGGAAAACCTCCGAGAGAGTCCGTTTGGCAGCAAAACATAGCGAGTGGAGTAAGTAGGATGAGGCGGCCGGAAGAAAGAAATGTGAGAGTTTAGCCTATTGATTCACTTTACTTTAGGGAAGCCGGTTAAATGCTTTTTGAGGGAAAAGCAGGCACAGCTCACGCACGGCACAAGAGGCAAGTTCAAATCGATCCCAGACCTAGGGCGAAAGGGGTCTCCTTGCATTGCCCAACTAGAGCGAAATATTGCGTTGCGGCATTAATTGCTTTAGGCAACTATACTAGGGATTCGTGGATCTGGACCCATGAGTAAAAAACCCTAAGTAGCTATGGGGTCTTGATGTACTTGGAACAGAGACCGCTTACCTGAGTATGGCGGTTTGGTAGCCGTTCAATGATAGCATGAGATCCTCGCTTCGGTTCCGGGCTAGATAGGGCCATATCCGTTGACGCCGACAAGGGGTTAGCGGATCTGATCAATCCGCACAAGTACGATAAAGTAGCTCGAGAGCAAAGTGAGTTCTCGACTGCATTACAATTTTCATACCACACTGATGCTCTATGTCATTGAGGGTGCTGATATTGTGACCATGGATTGGTCTACACCTTTTTAGAGTTGAGAGTGTAAATGCCTGGCTTGATTTCAAAACCTATCCGCTCCGGGGCATTTGGTCTGCTTTCTATTGCCCTCTTCCTTCGACCGCTTCGTAGCCCTTCTAGGCTGCGTCGACTCTTTGAATACCCTTTTTGAATTGCCCTGGATCAGTCCTATACTAGGTCACAATCAACCCATAACAACAAATAAAAGACAAAGATCGAAGTCGAGAAGCTCATCGCTCATGCCGTGCTTTCAACCCCGGAAAGACTTCGCTGACACACACAATATCTTCGCCACCCTCCCGACTCGCGATCCCCAATGTGGCTTTCCTCACTTCGGTAAGTTCCAAGGATGAATGCAAATAGCAAGGCGCTATGCTGCGTGAAGTGAGACTGGCTGCCCTAAGTTAAGTCCTTCCTTATTCATTAATGATCTTGCTCAGTAGGAGGGCTTTTCCCCTTCTGTGCAGCCTGATTCTATCTCTGGAAATGAGGGTGCCCTCGATTGACATTTATCATCGAATATGGAATCCTCCCATGGATGAGAAGGTTGAGTTACAGACTCCGTTGGCTTTCGCAAGGAAGCATCTCGTAAGTTCCGCAATCTATGGTTGATGCCTCACTCGAACTCTATCCCATTCCCAGTTCTTCTTTCATTTTGTTATCAGTTCACTAGGGGTAGTTATCGAGTTGCCTATGGAGTCAGGGGGGTTCTCCCTTTGAAATAAGTGCTTTAGTATACCTATCTTTCATTAGTCAAAAGACTTATTCAAACTAGCTCATAGGTCGTATACCTGGAAAAAGGATCGAGAATCGGCTTTCTTTGTTGTTGAAGGCGTAGGTTTTTTTTAAAGTAGTATTTTCCATCTTAGTTCTAGAATGATTATTTATGACCTCCCCTCACGGAAGAACCAAGCAAGGGATGAGCTAAGCTAAACAGAGGATCCCTACTTGATACGAAAGAGAACAGGAACTTCACTCATACTGAAAGACTTCAATCGATGAACTCCTTGCTGCATCGATGCTCGAGGAAGCAAGAGCGCGGATGAGTGCCAACTATAACGACTAATGCTAATGGAAGCCCCTTTCTTTACCTTTAGGTCAGAATGCCGCTATCATGTGCGGATAAGCCTTCCGATTAGCTGACTGAGAACATCTCCGGCTTATAGCTGGTAGAACTAGATAGCTGTTAGAACGTCAGGTAAACTGCAATCTATGGCAGTTTCTTAAAGTCTGTAGCTCCTCAGGTCGACTAAGCCTAAGCCACTAAGGAAGAGTTTTGAATCAATATCTGCTATCTACCCACTGCCCATAAGCATGTCTGAATAAGCCTGCTGATTAGCTTAGCCCACCCCGACCACCTCTATAGAAAGGTCTTACCTATTCAAAAACCAAGCTATCTATATACCTTTAAGCCCACGGTTTCATTCCAATGCTTTGATTAGTTACGAAGACGTGAACCTTTACCTTTTGACTTTGCAAGACATCGCGGTGGAAGGGAGGGAGAAGGTTGTTCGACTGAAGCCCGACCTCTATGATCTGAAATGAGTGCGGAAATGTCCCTTTAATAATTTAATATTATATTAATAAAAGGATCTTTACAGAAAAAGAGCCCAGAGGTTTAGTCATGTCCTCTTTTTTTTTCTTCTCGATGAGAGGCTTCCCCAATAGCACTGGTTTGTCAACTTCCATGGTCTTTCCCAATCTTTTTCTTTTTTATTACTGACACCTGGAGCCAGCTTAAATTGCTAAAGCAACTCCTGAACCTAATTCCCAAGGTCACATACCTGTCGCATAAAACAATGCATAATACTTATAGTTGGAATGGCTGCCCTGTTGTTTGGAGTTATTTGTTTATCACAGAACAAGTCCCCCTCAGTCACTGCCATAGTTGACCCAGTATCAACCCTCTCTTCCAGATCCTCGCTTCTATGGGCAAAATCACTCTCCTCGGGAGTTATCTCCTTGACTACACCCTCCTCGGCTTTGTTACCCAGACAGTCATCCTGAGCAATCTCTTCTGGTTCAGCAGTGTCCAGATCTGGCATCTTTGCCATTGTCATTACTGGTACCTGACCCCGTCGGCTCGACATTTTTGCAAACACCGACCCTTA
>JAKSZT010006964.1:2500-15000 GCA_026826555.1 Tolypeutes matacus | reverse complement strand
GTAGATAATGGGTTCCATATACATATGAAATGAGAGCAATGGAGTACCAATTCTCGGGCTTTATCTGTCAAGTAAATCTTCCTTTGGTTTCGAAGCCCAAAGATCTATGAACTAGCTTATGCTTGACTAGCCAAGCAGATGAACGACCAGCATTCCTTCACGTCCCACATTTTTATTTGTCTGAGTATTTCACATTTACGATGAAATTGTTGAAGATTGACCCGCTCTTTCTTATTCCGCACAAACTGCCTGATTCACTAATTCGTGGGAACTCTGGTATTTGAAAAATGCTTCAGAAGGTATCTTTAAAGTAGATGGCGATTGATAGAGTCATCTTTGATCGTAATTTCCAGTATGAGTACTGCGTCCAACATGATAGTTTTTATGGGTAGTAAAACATCGAACTTTCTGTTTCTTCAACAATTTCTCGATTCTTACGAAGTTTCGTTATAGCATCTAACACTTCCTCTTGTTTAGGTGGGCAGCCCGGCAAATAGACATCCACAGGAATTTGCTTATCGACTCCCCGAGTTGAATCGGTACTGAATGAACATCCCTCCTGTAATAGTAAAGGTTACTTCAAGCGATGTTACCGCCTCTCCTTATTCGAGAAGAAATTGAAAAATCCGTTTCGAGGGATGCGCTCAATCAGAGATTCCTTTCTCTGGTAAGAGACCTAAAGTTTAGCAAGCCGGCAACCAACAGGTAGGTAGATAGTGAAGTTTCTGGGGGTAGTGAATCTACTTCGTCCACATTGAGCTCCCCTCCGAGCCCATCTTCCAGTTGGAAAGAGTGAGAGTGCGTGGGATCGTGTGATCTATTCTCATAAATACAATCTCCGACTGGTCAGCAGAAAGGTATAACCGCGACGTCTTCCTAAAAGCATAAAGTGAGAGGCATAAGCTTTCCCTTTCGGAGAGCTTTATAGCATTTCTTTTTCTCAAGTAAGGAGAGGTGGGAAGAGTAGTTGAGCTTGAAGACTAAGAATGAGATCCAAGGGTGAAGAAAAGGAATGCTACAGAGACCAGAGGGAACCTATCCTATCAACTTCGAATTCTATGATTCCCAGTTCGTCTGTCAGCTTTTCTCGTTCTGAACTCCACTTTTTGGATTTGAGGAAGGAAAGATTGCCTTTTCCGACTATTCTTCTTGGTTGTGACCGACCCCGCGATGAGTCTTTACTTATCCGAAAATGCGCTATATCCAATTCTTTTATATACCCACATGGGATCCTCCCGGAAACTCTTGCCTACCATAGTGGCTTAGACGACGCCACACTTTCTTAATAAGCTTTCTAGCTGCCAGCCATATTGGGAACCCTGAAGTTACCTAACTCTCCCAAGGCCAAGAAGAGAAGTGCTTACCCACTGGAAGACAAGAAGAGCTAGCATCTCTCTTTCCTAAGGCATAAGGCAAAAGAGCTGCATCCAGGCCGGTGGACTCAACACTTTGCTTAAGAAGATGCTCTTTACAAAGCTAAGGACTCTTCACCAAGGTACCCTCACTCGAGTACGCAAACTCACTGGCTTCGGTCTCTTGATCAAACCTTTCATCAAGTGATGTTCCAGCCTCTTTTCATGTACACTGGCTAACAACATTGGACGATTGGTTTTTCGAGAACGAGAATCGGTTGAATTGAGAAAGGCTTTTCTACTACAGCTTTTAAGCTTCGGTTTAGCAGTCCGCGTTAGCAAGCAGTCCAACTATGGGAGGATCCCTTATGCTACTGTTTTCAGTAGTACGCCTAGAAGAACCAATATGTTTTTCCTAAGTCCCTAAGCTAAGAGTGAAAAGGGACTGGTACAAACATCTTAGCCTTTCAAAAGAGATGTGCGAACGCTAGTCCTGACTTGAGTAGTCATCAATAGAAAGAGCTAGGCGGTACAACAAAAACATAAAGGAATGCTTAGATTCACTCTGGTATACGCTCCAAAGCCAAGCTTTACGAAAGAAAGAGTCCAGGGATCGGAAGGACATTTTTATGCCTCACACAGGCAACTTCGCTAGGCTCAGCAGATAAGACGGGATTGAACTAAGAGAACGGCTATTCCTATCATCAAGAAAGTCGGCTCCATCAATGAATTACTTTCCCCTAACATTGCTATTCTTAAAAACCTTAAAGAGAATCCTTTAAAGCGGGGTCCGCCTCAGGGCGATAAGAATCCTTATTAGATAAAGCATAAAGAGCCACTCATTCAAATTGAAGGGATCGGTGTAGAACTCAACCTCTAGCCTCGTGCGTATGCGTATAAAATAAGGAAACGAAACTCAGCAACTACTTTTAAGAATTAGCTGCGGATGCAGGTGCGTATGAATAGTGAAAGAGTAAGGAAGTTAGACGGGAGAAGGCTCCTTGGTATGAAAGCTGGTAGTGAATTTCACTCTGTACCGAGACGGTATACCCAAGTGGATCTATATGTGTACCAACCATCCATCTGAAAATGGAAATTCGAGACTGTCTGATCGAGAATAGGAATAAGAATGCCTTCGTGCTTAAGGGCGGGAAACAAGGGCTTTCTCTTTCCCTCCTTCTCGCACCCGGAGATCATAGGCTATTCTCTTAATAGAACCTATGCGCTATTCTTCGGACAAGAACTCGGTTCAACAGCCAATGCCTTATTCCTCTTCCCCCATGGAAAGAGAGCTTCAAACAGCAGGATAGGGTGTCTGGTGCAAGTGGACAATTCAATCAATCTGACATTCAATCTTCTTAACCTAAAAAGCCAACTCGAGGGTTGAAAGTAGTGACGATTGCCTATCAATGGAATTCCCTTCTTCGGGTGGCAAGCCAGGAGCATACTTTCCCTAAATCAAATGGAGAAGGAGTAGATCCATCTCCTGGTGAATCTGAAGCCTGTTGTCGCTTTGAAGACTCTTCTTTTTTTTTTCTTTTTACGCAAGCTGATGAGCAGCACCAATAGGACTTTATAGCTAACTGAAGGGAGAAGGACAATTTTCGTTTTTCTTTACATACATCGTCGAGATTTGATTGATGAACCTACCCGTGGTAAGCACCTACCTTAGTATCCGTAAAACGAAGAAATCCATTCATCAATGACGCAGCAGAGGGCATAGGTTAAGATCTTACCAGGTACAGCACAGCAGGGTCAGGGTCGGGAAGACATAAGGAAGAAAGCAGATTGAACAGGTAGACGGACTGGTATTGGTGGAGGCTATAAGCCTATTCTATTAAAGTAGAGTCCCAAGGCAACTCTACAAAAAGGTGAGAAGCTGGACATTCGAGCATTCGAGACGGAGACTCAGTCCACTTCCACTCTGCAGAAGAAGAAGAACCAATCTCAGTTGCAATCGCAAACAAAGAAGTTCCCGGTCAAAGGAGTGTCATCGTAAGGGTTTCTGGTGATCCAGTCCCAAAAGAAAGGCCTGGCCTGTTTGTTAGGGAAAGAGTAAGGGAGCTAGGTTCCTTAGTGAAGTAAACCGAAGTATCTAAAGGGCTGCCTCCACCCTGAAGACAGATTGAAGCTCTATCTTTCAAACTTTCAAAGTCTCACTTTAGCTTTAAACCAGGGCTTTTTCGTACTACCAGGGTGGGAATGAGAAGCTGTTCCCCCGTCTGATAACTCTGCTATTTAGAAAAGGGAGGGAGTTTAGCCCGGTGAAGCTCTTTTTAAGAACGAAATCCAATAGTAAATCCCTCCACCACGGACAGAGACTAGGCTGCACCTTCTTCCTCTCCTGCTTGACTGCTTGCTTCAGTGCTTTACTGTAACAAGGGAATCCCCGCATCCGCATCAAAGCCCCTTTTCCCCGCAGTGGTATGGCAAAGAGTAGGAGTAGGACGTAGTACTAGGCTAAGGCAAGCTTAGAACTGATTGACCTGTAATAAACTGTATTACTTGTACACGGAATAGGCCCCCTTTTCTTGATTATTCTTTCTCGAGGGGCGTAGATAAGAGCCAAGAAGCTCGTGCCAGAAGTGTCACCCAATAGCCAGTTGCCTGGCTTAGATTCCAGAATAGGCGCTCTTAAATCTAGACCTTTCTCTGCTATGAGATCATACAGTTTCCACAGCAGTCCAAAACGGACTAGCTCAGGATCAACTGAAGTGACTCGCCAATCGCGATTAACGACTGGAGCATCGAAGAAGTCTTGGATGGTAACCGTCGGACTCAATGCAGTCACATAGTACCATCGACAGTAGGTGAGCCATTGTCTGACCCATGATCGAAGAAGAGTTCTTGAAAGAACATCTTCAGTGCTTCCCTCAATCACTTCACTAGGAAGCACCTTGAGTTCCTTAGGGAACATCTCCTTCCTCAAATAATCTATGAGCACACCGCGAAGGTATGGATTCAAAGGTCGACTGCGACCATACCACAGTTCGAGTGGTAGACCGCGACGAGTGTACATACTCAACAGCCTCTCGAGGCGAAGCGGTCGAGTGTGCTGCAGTCGCGAAAGAGTTCTATATCCGGTCCACCTCCGAAAAAGAGGGATCCCCTTCTCTCTTTAGGACCTCTCCTTGAGCGTAGAACTCGCTGGAGAACCCCAACAGGAGGCATTTTCGGAGACTAGCCTGCTTTCTATCTTACTGTAAGAAATTCCTCGTTTACTTGCCAAACCTTGTAAATCCTTTAAAATGCTAATAACACACTTATGCTATTCTCGCATAATTTGCCTTTATACCTTCCCCCTTCCTTTCCTGCCTTAATCTTCCTTCCACTAAAGAAGGCTAGTGAATCAGCTTCGGGAAAGAAGTAAGCAAGCGTTCCAAGCGAAGCAAAGGAGCCAAGCCAGTAGGACGGTTGCTAGCACGACTTATGGCTTTATAATCTCTTTCTTTCTTTCCCCTCGGGATGTCTGTGCAAGCCTGTCTCTTTATAGATAGTCATTCCTTTCTTTCCTTTGTTAGAGAATCATCTCTCTCTGGTCTGGTAGGAATTCCCTCTCTTCTGTAGTCAGCCAGGGAGTGAGGAAAGCCGCTTTCAAGCCAGTACGGTACCACTCTCTCCGCTATAAGAATTGAGTAAGCCGATCCCGACTTCTCATAGACTGGATTGTCAGAATCTGCTCGCAAACAAACTTGCTTCTTGCCCATGTACTCGTAAGGTATCCCTTATCCCTTAATCTCTAGCCTCTTCTTGATCAGGAAAAAACCTCCATCTCGCTTCCTACTTTAGGAAAGTCATCAGGCCCAGTCACGAAGATAGGGTAGGAAAGAAAGTAGTGAATCCCTTTTGTCCTTTCTCACCTTTACAGAAGCATCCATGATCTTGTGACCAAAAACCTTTCCCGACCTTCTGGTCCTCTCTGGATCTTAGAGTTCTGCTTTTATGAATATTTCAAAGATTTCGGTCCCCCTCCACTTTCCCTGAGCAATCCCTCTTGCTACGGTGACCGCTGGATCACTGTCACTGTCAGCTCGAAAAAATCTTTCCAATCTTGGCTCTCTTTCTTCTATTCCCTCCCCTTGGACATACCTCTGGATTTGCTTTGTCCCCTCAAGTTTTCTTTACGGTCCTCACTGGTACAGAGATTTAAAAGTGCCTTCTACCAACCGAAGCCACCGCGGCCAGGATTAAGCATTTCCCATGTTATCAGCATTAGAGTGGCCAAACCAACCCAGCTGTCTTACTAAATCTAAATTAAAATAGACCCGGAAGGCTTACTAATGATAATATTAACCGCTAGAAGAGGTATGTCTAGCGTTAACTCGTAGGCACCTCTTCTCAATTCAAAGAAGTGCTCAGTCCTGACATCTTGCTTTTTCAACGGAAGCTATAAGGCAACCTTCAAGGTCGAAGGTCAGGTCAGAAGGCGATTCCCGGCTACGAAACTAGTCCCTTCAAACCAATCCACTTGCCTCCTTCTCCTGAATTGGGGTACTCGCGGTATAACAATCAGTACGGATTCGACTAGCTCGAACGTGGGTCACTCGTGAACAAATAGCCGGTCTTAGCTGCTCTTGCCGTTGAAGGAAAAATGCCATTGAAGAAGCTCTTAGAGGCCTGTGTTAGCGGAATCAGAGCTAAGGGCAACCGCTTTCATTCTTTCTTTTTGATACTTACCGAGCGAAAGGCGTAGAGGCGATGTTCACACGTCTTGGTGAAGAAGCTGTGATTGGTGCGGTTTTTGCTTCTTTCCATTCTTTCTTATCCCCAGGTAGGTCAGTGACCGAGAGATTCTGTGTTGAAGAAATAACCGATGCTATTTCCGCTCTTGGGGGAATAACTGCAGTTGGTGCTTAAGTAGGGGCATCCTATTCTGTTTCAGAAAGAAGTCAGAGTGAACAAGGCAAAAGCCTATCTTTTCTCAAGCTTGATTCGCAATAGCTATCAGTTCAAGCAGGAGAGTCCGTCTTTCTTTGTTAAATGGACGAATTAGACACACCTATAGAATAGAAGGGATCAATCCCACATTCGGCTCACGAGAAGCAAAGGATAGATCAGAGTCGGCATTAGCCCCGTTGTTGGAGGAAGAAGCCCCTCTATGGAATCTCTTGGAGGAAGGACTAGTAGTAGGTAGTGGTGAGGTAGCTCTTATTAGTTCGAGTCGGTGCCGGTAGCTGTAAACTATTATTTCTCGATGGGAATCATAGCCCTATCGTAGCCAAGTCAATGGACTTGCCTTTCTTGCTCATTGACTATTGGAATAAAAACTGGGACAGGTGATGAGGGTGGAATAAAAAACTATCTTAGACAAGAAAATGTACCGAATACAGATAAGGATAGCAGTCTACTCATGCCCCCTGGCACAGCAGAATAAAAGGCCTAACTATACTCTCAAAGTAGTGAAGTTCCCCAAGGCTTCGGTATCATAATATTGCCATTGGTATTATGGCACAATGCTGTCCCAGGATGTGTCTCTGGGTGACCTATTGAAATGTTGGCTCCTGTTGTACAAAGCCTTTTGGCTATCAACCGAACTGATTCAGAGCTGGTTCGGTTTTGGCAACTATGGAAGTTGTATGATCAGGTAACCACTTTTGGTGTCCAATTCCGGTTGCCTTTACTAGGAGTTGAGACAAGCCCCTTTTTGGGTGGTTACTCGGAGGAGTCTCAGGGCAATCCTTACTTGTCCTTGTCTGATCTCGGGGTCTTAACCAACCTCGAGCCTGAAAGGGTGTTGTGAAAACGGGTTTCCAAAAGGAATTAGGGGGCATAGAACCTACCGTGACGACCGTTAAATAGCTGGGCATTAGAGAACTAAAAGTACAGGAAGGAATTAAAACCTACACCTAAGAGACATTCTTTCTTATACGCTCTTGGCCTAGCAGCACCATTCAGTTAGCTACTTCCCTCAGGTTTCACTATTGAGCTATCATATCAAAAAGAAAACTAGATCATACTCTTAGACGTGATGCTCCTCCTCCTACCTCTATCTAGAGGAGGGATCCCGCTTCACTCCCCTTAGAGAACTGCAAGCTAGTTACGGAAGTGAGGCTACAAAAGACTTCCCAAAAGAGAAAGCCCAATCGAATACATTCTTGTCTTTCCTTATATGTTAGAAACATCAAAAGAGAAAGAACAGCAAACTCAAGGAAGTTCATCAAAGTACTACAATTCACTAGGAACATCCATTGTTGAAGGAAGAACCACCTTAGCTTAGATTATAGAGCTTACAGGCAATAACTAACAGAAGGGAAAATCCAAAGGAAGATAGAGAGATTCTACTTGCTTGCATACCTTTTCTGACTGCTTTGCCTTTCTGACGCTCTTCGATAGCTGCCATCTTGGATTTCAGGAAGAACCGGATGGCTAGATCTAATATATTCTTTGTTATCCTTCTCCTTTCAACACTGAGAGAGAGCTAAGGAGTTATAAAGAAATCTAGCTTCTTATACACATACAGTTAACAACCGGACGAGAAACCATCTATTAGCTATCTCAAATAGAGTTAGACGCGAGGCAAAAGCCGAACCACATGAATTGGCAAGTAGAGGGATGTTGATTCAAAGCAATCGAGCATCGCTAGCTAACAGCCAACACAAGATAGGAAGAAAGAGGTACGAAGTAACTTAGCTTAGAAGAACAAGAACTTACAGGGAATGAAGGAAGCTTTAGCTTGATGGTTTTAAGCTCGACCGATAGGGGGGTGTCAATTTAAGATAAGCTTTTTTCTATATCGCATGCTGTCTTTCTTTGACACTCTTACCGGTCCCTCTTCTTCGACTTACAATTACATGTCTTACGCTCATTGGCATTCTATTAAGGCGAAGTAAATCAGTAAGAAAGTCAACCGCTCAGGAGAGCAAGACTACGTGCCTTAAGGGCTAAGCGCAAAAGTATCTGCTTACCTTTCACGTCTAAGGCGCAAACAGCTTTTTTCCTTAAACTAAGCCAAGGGCTTGTCCCTTGACCTATCGGTCAAGTTACTTCGTCCCTTTACCGCCCTTTAAAGTGAGGCAAATTGGCTTCATTCCTAGCATTTGTCCAATCCACCTATTGAAAAAATGCGGGCATATTAGGTCCTTCCCCATGCCATTCTTGCAAACAGCTAGGACATGGATGCGGGATTACTAGTGCCAACTGGATCGGCTTCAGAGTCTTCCTTTTCTTGCACTACCCTCTTCCCATGAAGATGAAGTAGTGCTTTCTTCCCTCAGGGATTTTCGAAGCTAAGATAAGAGTCTCGTTGACAAAGTTCCGTTAAAGCGATAGACATTCAATCAAGGGGTTTAGACAGGAAGAGCATTTATGGTCAATCAGTTTATTTCTTGCCTTAGGGCATTGATAAAGAACCTTGCCTGCTCCAGCTTTCAGTCGACGGTGAGGCACTTATTGATTAAACCCCCTCGTCCATTAACCCTGGGGGCAAGCTTAACGCCCTTGCTTCAGTCTTCAAAATCAAATGTTGAGAAAGATCTGGCTTTAAGAGACTAGCATCCGATTCTGGGCATGGAGGAGGGAATGAATTCTTCAGTTAAAGAGATGAGCGTTGATCTCTCTTATGATATTGAGAGTTACCTTGCAAAGAAGCCCTTCTCCGACAACAACTTAAGACGGGACATCAAGAACTCTCAAGGCGATAACAAGCCCAAAGGCGAAAAGAACCGATTCTGATTCAATTGGGCAAACCAAGCCTTTTTGATTCACTTTCAAAGAGCTTATTCTAGAAACTCCTTTTAAACAAGCCCTTCCTCCTACTGCTACTAGGACTGTTATTGCTATTGCTACGCTTCCTCCGTCGTCAGCCTATTCCGGGTATTCAATCTCTTTTGTCTACGAATTCCGGATGTTGGACTGATGCTTAGCGAATGCCCATTACTTGAGAGCTACTAGCTTAGCCTCAGACGGGGCACCAACAACCCCCGGGCCGGTGGGGGAGAGAGTTCCAGCGGATATCCCTATACAAAAGGGGAAATGGATGAGACCGAAGACGAGACCACCCAGCCGAGGAGGAGGGACTCCCTGAACACTAACAGAATGTCCCTGAAGGGGCGAGGGCTACCTTTCCGCTCTGATTTCCACCTGGTATACCGAATTTGCCTGTTTTTATGAATGAAAGAAATAAAAACAGTATGGAACGCCGGTCCAGCAACAAGAGGAGCGAAGGAAGCCATGGGAGGGCTTCCGAGTGGATCGATCCATAGGGAAGGTCGATTGAGTTGGAGCACTCGATGCAGCCGATAAGCGATGGAATAGCTACATTGTTAGGATCTCCCCTCTAGTGAAGGAAGGTTTGGGGAACCTTCCGAACGGGTACTCTTTGCGCTACCTTACGGCGGGCAGTCAGAAGCGGAGTCCGAGCCCGGGCCCGGAGAGGCGGATAGGGACTGATACTTATTCCCGCCCAATACATTTAAGGGAAGATCTATGAAGCAGGGGCTGGCTCTCTTCCTCCTACGGAAGTTGGTGAATAAGTCCATCGGTCTATCGATAGGGGTTGGGGTATGGATGTGTGCCTCTACTTCCCTTACTTCCCACTCTCACCTCGGAAAATAGGTCTGCCCCGATTCAGGTTTATCCTATTCCTTCCAATGTCTCTCCTGTGGTAAAAAATAGGCATCATTCAACGTCCCATTCCCTATTTTCACTCCTCTGAATCTTCTTCGTAAAATCTTCACCTCCGAACTCTCTATTGAATCCATTCCCTGGTAAGCTAAGAGCAGCAAGTTATCTTCTTATCGTTCTTGTGCTAGCCAGCTGAGCTAAAGCTTTCCATTGAAAGTTTATAGTTCTGCTATTCAATCCATTGCTTGGACATCTACTCGAAGAATCTGACGATTTCCTCGAACGGTATAACTTGAACCTCTAAGCATTCTATTTCCAGTCCCAGTGCTGGGAACAAATGCTTCTAATGAAATGAGCTGCCTAAACCCCGGAAAGAATACCGAGTAAACGTGTATAAAAAAGAAAGTCAAGACTTTATCCATCTCTACCAGAATGAAAGAACCGGCTGGATCCGACCAATAAGCAGCTCACTCAAACGAAGGAATGAAGCTTCACCTCCTTAGCGGACCCTTTTTTCTCGTTTCCGCAGCTAAGCGGAACTACTAAGCTTCTATTCCGATGCTTGGAATGAACCCCCATTGGGAGGACGAAAGCCCAGGGACTCTCGCTGTATCCAACAGGAAGCCCGTGTCACCCATCGACCTACTCAGTTGCCTGCCTGAGATCTCAACTCTCTTTCTTTCCGGCTTAGCCGAACTACTTGGCTCGGGGACTTCACACCATTTCAATATGCCGACACTAATCAGACTTTAGGATGGCATTGCACTGATCGGAGAGGAATTAGTTCTTCTCCAAATTTTGGCTAGGCTCTTTTCCTTGCGCCTTTTATTTATAGATAACGCACGCACAGGGAAAGCTTTAGTTAGTTTTCTTCTTCCTAAAAGAGTCAAATAAAAGCCATAAAATCACACCGCTAATACGCTATGCCTACTAAGTAAAGTAAGAGCTTAACCACAGAAAGACGAGTTCACAGCTGATCCAGACCAAGATATAAAGGATACCTCCTCTTCTACTGCTGCCACTTCCAACCATTCAACATGAATGAATATACTATCTCTAACTAGGATAATACTTCCACTTCTCCCCTAAAACCTAAAAAAAGGCGAAGACTTATTCCTTCTAGGCTTTCCCGTGGTTTTTCCTAGCATCTCGACCAGAAAAAAAAAGACCCGAGGGGCACGGTCTCTGTCTTTGACTTGGCCTTCGGCCTTGAGAACACAATGATTTCGGACTTTCTCTTTTCCGAGCCTTACTAGGCGCGTATTGCTTTCTTGTCTTTTCTAGCTTGAGGTCTATATAGACGATCTGACTCTTTGTCAAGTTAGAGTAAGAATTCTCCTAAAGTTTGTGATAGCGGTTAGTGGAACGTGCAAGATAGGGCCAGCTAGGAGCTCCGCTTTACTTTACTCCCTTCTCCGCTTAACGCTTTTTGTCTTGTATCCTTTCCTTACGGAAAAGCAGAGATTCTACGACGACCTTAGCCCGAAAAGGGCTTTCTTCAAGAGCCTACATCTCGGTACAGCGCTTGACGCAAAGAGTGTATTCTTCGACCTGGACTCGAGTGCCTTAGGGCTATTACCCGAAAGAGAAAGAAGAGAAAGATTGACTTTCACCGCGCAAACCGTAAGATTCAAGATAAGTTGTGATCTCAACAGCGGAAAGCAGAATGCGGAAAGCAAAAGCTACCTGATCTACGACCACCCTCCAAAGCCAAAAGCCTCCTCTCTCCTTTAACAAAGCCAACTGCCCGTGACTACCGAAAGAAGGATTTCAAAAGAGTACCGCTTTCCAAGACCTGCCCCAGAGCCGAAGACCTAACTTAAACTTTTTCTTTTATCTAACGAATTTTAAGAAGAGTGCTTTAGTGAAGTGAAAGGCTTTCTCTACCACCTCCACTGCCTTCCCCTTTATGATACGACCAAGAGCCCTTCAAGGAAAGAAAGACAGATTGCGCCTACTGACCACCTAGTTCTCTAACGGCACCTGCCCGAAAGTACTGACTTTGCCCGAAAGAACCTCTAATCTAAGCCTGACTATCACGAGTGCCTAGCTGTCGAAAGCGGGACTAGAAAGAGGAACTTGAAAGACTGACTTCCCCTGCACTACCGGCTAACCAAAAGCGGAATGCTACAATACAAGGAGAAAGACGAAAAGCTTTAACAAGGGTTGAAGTGACTCACTACCCGGAAAGGAAGGTCTGACTTTCAAGGCGATCGGAGTGAGACTTACTTAAAAGAGCCTACTGCCTATGAATGAGATATTCATTGACTACAGCCTGCTTGGAAGGAAATAGATTCTCTCCTTTCCTTGCGAGCAGGGTCAAGAAAGAAGAAAAGTCGTAGGCAGAGATGACTAAGTGAAGAAGGCCCTACCCCTTATTCATTCAAAAAGGGAGTAGCGGAGAGAGACGTTCCCGAAAGGCACCTATCCGTGGGAGACAGAAGATGAATGGGGAGCCGACTAGAAGACAGATAAAGGAGCAGGCTGGAGCGGGGCTTTAGGAAGAAGGGGGCCGGAGATGGACTTGGATGATGGAAAAAGGACTGATCGGGTCAGCGGTGAAAGAAGGTCTTCGGATGCCTTTAC
>JAKSZT010006963.1:0-14803 GCA_026826555.1 Tolypeutes matacus | reverse complement strand
TTGGTTTCCCATTCCATTGTAGGTATTCCACTTTTTTTTCCCTATTACTCTACACTGCCTACATGAGTTAAATATTCATTTTACTAAGTCTTATAAGGCCCCTCTTCTAACTTTTATCAATATTACTATTATCCTTTTTCCTTTCTAACCTCTTTTGATTCCTTGGTTCCTAATATTTTTCCTTCAAGGGAACATAGAAAAAAGCAAGGAACAAGAAGAAGAAAGTGTCAAAGAGAAAACTTAGCACACACATAGAACCAACAGATTAATAAAACTCTGAAGCAGAGAGAGAAGCTAATCAACTGAATAAACCCATCAAGATAAAATGATGATTAAGGATATTAACAAGACACTGGGACAACATACGAAGAAACTGCAAACATGCATAAAAAGATAATGGATTTGATGGTGATGAATGGCATAATCCAAGAAATCAAAAAGCTTCTGCAATTACATAACAGCAGATTTGAACAGGCAGAGGGAAGAATTAGTGATGTGGAAGACAGTACATCTGAAATCAAACAGATATTAGAACAGATAGCTAAAAAGATATAAAAAATCCAGCAGGGACTTAGGCATTTAACCGACAACATAAAGTACGCAAACATATGCATTATAGCATCCCAGAAAGAGAAGAGAAGGGAAAAGGAACAAAAGGAGTGTTGAATGAAATAATGGCTGAAAACTTCCCAACTCTAATGAAGGAGATGGATGTACATGTCCAGGAAGCACAGCGCAACCCAAAGAGTATAAATCCCAACAGGCCTACTCCAAGACATATCATTATCAAAATGTCCAATGCTCAAGACTAAGAGAAAATACTCAAGGCATCAAGGGGAAAGAGAACCATCACATATAAGGGAAGCACAATGATATTAAGTGCTGATTTCTCATCTGAACCCATGGAGGCAAGAAGACAGTGGTATGACATAGTCATAGTACTAAAAGAAAAAACCTTCCAGCCACAAATTCTCTATCCAGTAAAAATGGCATTCAAAGATGAGGAAGAGTTCAAAATATTCACAGATAAACAGAAATTGAGAGAGTATGCCAATAAGAAGCCTGCACTTCAAGAAATAGAAAAGGAAGTTCTACAAGTTGAAAGGAAAAAGCAGGAGAGAGAGTGTTGGAGGAGAGTGTAAGAACAACACAAAAGACAAAAGGAGAAATAAAAACAAGATATGACTTACATAAACCCAAAAGAAGATATGGCTGATATAAGAAAATCATTGAGAAAAATAACACTTAATGTGAATGGATTAAACTCACCATTCAAGAGACACATACTGGCAGAATGGGTAAGGAAATATGATCCATCTATATGTTGTCTACAAGAAACCCACCTTAGACCCAGGGATTCAAGGAAACTGAAAGTGAATGGCCAGAAAACAATTATACAAGTAAACAATAACCAACATAGTGCAGTAGTAGCGATCCTAATATCAGATAAAATAGACTTTAAATGCAAAACTATTGTAAGAGACAAAAATGGACACTATATATTAGTAAAGGGGGTAATCTTTCAAGAAGAGAGAACAATCATAAACATTTATGCACCTAATCAGGGTGCCTCAAAATACATGAGGCAAACAATGTACAAAATACAAGTGGAGAAATAAATGACTCTACAATTATAGTCAGAGACATTAACACACCATTAACACCATTAGACTGAAAATCTAGACAGATAATCGATAAAGAAACAAAGACTCTCAATAATACATTAGAGGACCTGGACCTAATAGACATATAAGAACACTACACCCAAACACAATGGGACATACATTTTTCTAAAGTGCACATGGCTCATACTCCAAGATAGACCACATGCTATGCCACAGAACAGCTCTCAATGTATTCAGAAAGATTGAGTTTATGCAAAGTAATTTCTCTGACCACAAGGGAATGAAATTGGAAATCAGTGAGGGCCAGAGAACCAAATTAGGCACAAAGATATGGAAGTTAAACAACACACTCTTAGGCAAACAGTGGGCCAAGGAGGAAATCTCAAAAGAGATCAGTAACTACCTTGAAACGAATGAAAATGACAACACAACATATCAAATCCTATGAGATGCAGCCAAAGCTGTACTGAGAGGGACATTCATAGCCATAAATGCTTACATTAAAAAAAAAAAAGAAAAAGCTAACATTGAAGACTTAACTGCACATCTAGAGGAACTGGATAAACAACAGCAAACTATCCCCAAAGGAAGTAGAAAGAAGGAAATAACACAGATTAGAGCAGAACTAAATGAAATAGAAACTAAGAAAGCACTAGAAAAAATAAACAAAATCAAAAGCTGGTTGTTCAAGAAGATCAATAAAATTGACAAACCCTTATCCAGACTAACAAAGAAAAAGGGAAAGCAGATGCAAATACACAAAATAAGGAATGAGGAAGGGGATATCAAGACTGAACTCACAGAAATAAAGAGTATCATGAGAGGATACTTTGAAAAATTATATCCCAACAAGAATGATAATTTAGAGGAAATGGACAAATTCCTAGAAACTCACAAACCTCCCAACTAAGAAGAGCCCAGGACCAGATGGCTTCACAGCTAAATTCTCCCAGACATTCTGGAAAGAGCTAACACCAATCCTGCTTAAGCTATTCCAAAAAATAGAAGTAGAAGGAACATTGCCTAACTCATTCTATGATGCCAGCATCACCCTAATACCAAAGCCAAAGATACCACAAGGAAGGAATATTACAGACCAATTTCTCTAATTAAAATCCTCAACAAAATACTTGGCTAATTGCATTCAACAACCTATCAAAAGACTTATACACCATGACCAAGTGGGTTTCATCCTGGGTATGCAAGGATGGTTCAACATAAGAAAATCAATCAATGTAATACACCACATAAACATACTGAAAGAAAAAAATCACACGATCATCTCTATAGATGCAGAAAATGCATTCGATAAAATACAGCACCATTTCCTGATAAAAACACTACAAAACATAGAAATAGAAGGAAACATTCTGAATGTGATAACGGGTATATATGAAAAATGCAAAGCTAACATCATCTTCAATGGTGATATCTTAAAAGCCTTCACTCTGAGATTGGGAACAAGACAAGGATAACCACTATCTCCACTCCTATTTAGCATTGCCTTAGACGTACTTGCTCGAGCACTGAGACAAGAAAAAGATATAAGAGGCATACAAATTGGAAAACAAGAAATAAAAATTTCATTGTTTGCAGATGAAGATCCTATGTGTAAAATGCCCTGAGAAATTTACAACAAATCTTCTAGAAATTATAAAGGAGTTCAGTAAACTCGCAGGCTATAAGATCTATGCTCAAAATTGAGTAGCATTTCTGTACACCAATAACAAGCAATCTGAGGAGGAAATCAAGGGGAAAAAAAACCATTTACAATAGTAACTAAAAGATTCAAATATGTAGGAATAAATTTAACTAAAGATGTAAAGGACTTATATACAGGAAAATACACAACACTGTTAAAGGAAACCAAAGAAGACTGAAATAAATGTAAGGGTATTCCCTGTTCATGGACAGGAAGACTAAACATCATCAAGATGTCTATCTTACGCAAACTAATCTACAGAATTTATGTAATCCCAATAAAAATCAACACATCATTTTTTAAGGAACTGGTAAAACTAACTACAAAACTTATTTGAAAGAATAAGTGGCCATGAATCACCAAAGACATATTGAAAAAGAAAAATGAAGTTGGAGATATCACACTACCTGACTTTAAAACATACTACAAAGCTACAGCAGTCAAAACTGCATGGTATTGGCACAAGGACAGGCATACTGATCAATGGAACTGAATTGAGAGTTTGGATATAAATCCTTGCATATATAGTCATCTGATATTCAACAAGGCTACCAAGCCCACTCAGTTGGGAGAGAATGGCTTCTTCAACAAGTGGTGCTTGGAGAACTGGATAACCATATCCAAAAGAATGAGAGAGGAACACCATTTCACACCGTATACAAAAATCAACTCAAGATGGATCAAAGACCTCAATATAAGAGCCAAGACCATAAAGACCTTGGAAGATAATGTAGGGAAGCATCTACAGGACCTTGTAATAGGAAATGGTTTCATGAACTTCACAGCCAAAGCACAAGCAAGCAAAATAAAAAAATAGATAAATAATTTTAAAACTTTTGCACCTCAAAGGAGGTTATAAAGAAAATAAAAACGGCAGCTTACCCAATGGGAGAAAATATTTGATAACAATATATCTGAAAGGAGCCTAATATCCTGCATATATAAAGCAATCCTACATCTCAAAAATAAAAGACAACAACCCATTTAAAAAATGGCGAAGGGAACTGAAAAGACACTTCTCCAAGGAAGAAATACAAATGTCTAAAAAGCACATGAAAAATTTCTTGATATGGCTGGCTATTAGGGAAATGCAAATCAAAACTACAATGAGATGCCATCTTACACCTATTAGAATGGCATCTATTAAAAAAAACAGCAGAGTATAAGTGTTGGAGAGGATATGGAGGAAAGGGAACTCTCATCCACTGCTAGTGAGATTGTGGATTGGTCCAGCCACTGTGGAGGACAGTTTGGTGTTTCCTCAAAAAACTATCTATAGATCTTCCATATGATCCAGCGATTCCACTGCTGGGTATATATACACAGAAGAATTGAAAGCAAAGACAGGAAAAAATAAATGTGCACCAATGTTTATAGCGGCATTGTTCACTATTGCCGAAAATTCGCATCAACCCCGGTGCCCATCAACAGATGAATGGATAAACAAAATGTGGTACGTACATACAATGGAATATTACTCAGCTGTTAGAAGGAACAAAGCAATAACACACAGAATAGCATGGATGAATCTTGAACACCTTATGTTGAGTGAAGCAAGCCAGGCATTGAAGGATGAGCAGCACATAACCTCACTGATATGAATTAAGGAAATTGAGCAGTCTCTGAGAACCATTGTCTGAAAGATAGGTTACAAGAAAGAGAAGAGAAGAGAAAGTTGTGAGCCATCACCCAAACCGACATAATCTATGGTAAAGTGATAAAGTGCAGTTGCATATTGAAAGATAGGATAGGTGGGTAGAGATGTTATTGTGTTTGGTGGTGCAGGGTTGACAGGTGGATAGCTTGGGAAGGGTGAGTTAGAATACCGAGGATACTGGGGGGAGAGATGGGAAAGGGACCAGGTTAACACTTGAGATTTGTGGGTATGAGGTAGAATGTGCAGAGGTTGGAATGCTCTTATGGCAATGTGACAAGGAAGTGTCACTGGTGTAGGGTGTTGGTTGGGTGGGCATTTGGTACAAGGCACATCTGGATTAGGCTTCTAGGGATTGTCTGAGTTTTCATCTTGTCAAATGTGTTGTGTCAGTGGGTGGAGACAAACACAATAAGCAGGAAGGAGATCGACTCCCATCTTTGGGAAGACCAATTTGTACAGAAACGGACATGTGGGCATCTCTTATGAGCAAGGGCATTTCCCTATAGGGAAGGACAAATCAGTGTGTCAAGACTTCTTGTTGCATGTAACTATGAATCTTGTCATCCAATGAGTCAAATCAAGGAGTCATTATGGACCCTGGGGGGATGGGGATGGAGGATCAGTATAGATCAAACAAGGGGTATTTAGTGGCCAATGGTAATGTTATTCATTACCTTATAGTGATGGATACTGGGCATGGTTAATATCATCAAAATGTATAAAATTGTTTGGTCTAAAATGTAAACCATACTGTAAACCATTGACAATGTTTAGTAGCTATGTCACTATCTGTATAACAGTTATAACAATGCTACCATCCACATACAAAAAGGTTTTATTTGGGGTGAGGAAAGGGGGAAGAGGTTGGGTATATGAGAGTCTCTTTTATTCTCTGGGTGACTTTGTTGTGACTTAAAACGTCTTTGAAAATTAAGTGAAAAGTAGTGAGACACTGCGGTGTGAGAGGGGGAAGGTGCCACGGTACAGACTGCACACCCAAAATTGCAGTGATGAAAGGCAAAATGTCAAAAAAAACACTTTTTTAAAAATTTCTTTTTCCTATTTTTCAAATATCCCAATCCTTTAATTTTATTGTATTTTTAGTTTTTTTCATGTTTTCAAGTATTTTATCTCTTACATTTAAACTTATAATTATTATCTCATTTTCCTATTAATTGTATATGGTTATTGCATTAGCTTCATCTTTAAAGAAGCTTTAGATCAGAATGGTTACAACTCGGGTGGGAGAGGATCGTTGGTGGGGGTGACAGGGATGGGAGGTTAATGGGAGGAAGTTCCCCTGAACATAAACAAAAGGTATATAAAATTGTTCAAATGCTCATGGGGCATGATAACAGTGGGTGGAGAATCACTCAATAAATGAGGGAATACTGAATTCCCAGTCTGGAGAGCTCTGCCACATTCTTCAATGGAGCAGCAACAGTTTCCCAAGTACAGGGGCAGTGTCTGGCTAAGGAGGATTATCCATGGTTGGGCTCTTGTTATTAATGACTAGCCTTACGTGACTTAGTTCTCAGAACTGAAACTTAGCCTATGGTTTTGGGGTGCCTAAGGGTTGCCTACTGAGAGCCTCCTTGTTGCTCTCTCTAAGCCAAACTCAGCATATGAATGCATTACCTTCCTCACAGCGTGGGACATGACTCCCAGGGATGAGCCTCCCTGGCAATGAGGAATTACTACCTAATGCCAACTGGCAATATGATTGGAAAAAGACCTTGAATAAAAGGGGGAAAAGGTAAAGATAAATGAGTTCATATGGCTAAAAGACTTTAAGTGAGTTGGGAGGTCATCCCAGAGGTAAAGCTTAGGTACATCTCAGTAAGATGTCATAGGCTTCCAAAGTGTCCATTACCCCCAAAGAGAGTGGTTTATGAGGGCTCTGGAGACATCCAGGTCCTCCATCAGGGCAGATAGCTCTGGAGTTTTGTGCCTTATCAGTGGGCCCTACTTTGGAATCTGTGCTCCTGAGAGTGACAGAGTAGGACTCAAATATGTCCTCCCTGCACATGGTCCATCAGACCTTTCTATTCAAGCCTACATGTGGTTCTGGAGTTTATAGGTGTACTTCCAGAGACTAGTGTCTTGAGCCTGCCCATGTGCCAGCTGGACCTGGAATCTCAGTGGAGCTGTAACTCCTACTCTACATCTCAATGGTCTCAACTAGGACATCTGGTGGGGAGATGATGATGGACAACACTCATCCCAGGGAATGGAGAGAGTCTGCAGCTGTAAGCAGGGTAATCCCATCCATCTTATCCATGGGATATAAGCCCCTTTCACCAGGAGGTGGAGTGGACATCACCATCCCAGACTTCTCAGGATTGGGGGAAGAGATATGGCCTAGAGTGGACTTACTATTATTCTGTTATACATATATTGTAATTCAAGTAATGGAAGAAATTTCAACATTAATGTGGAGCCAGTGGATGCTGGACATTTTGGGGGCAGGGAGAGGGAAAAGCAGTTGTAATACAGGGGCTTTTTCAGGACTTGGGAGTTATCCTGAGTGACATTGCAGCAATAGATATAGGTTATTTTACATCAGCATATAACATGCAGAACTGTGTGGGAGAGAATGTAGTCTACAATGTGAACTATGGTCCATGCTTAGTGGCAAAGCCCCAGGACATGTATATCCATTGCAGGTGATGTGCCACACCAATGAAAGATGTTTATGTGTGAGGTTGTGGGAGGGGGAAAGTGTGGGGCATATGGGAATCCTTATAGTTTTTGTGTAACATTTATGTAACCCAAGTATCTTTTTAAAAATATAAAAAAAATTAAAAAAAAAATCATGGTTGTCTATAACTGCTATGATTTCAGCTCCCTTAAAATGAAGGGCTTGCTCAATGAGGAATAGTACATATTTATTTATTTATTTATTTATTTATTTATTTATTTATTTAAGAAGGAAATGCCAAAGGGGATACAGCATATAAAAGCAGAGGGATGTGCTTGAACTCTAAATCTGAATTGTATCATTATGGTTATTATTATTTTGCATTGCAGAAGAGAAGTCACACCTGTAGTTACTACTCAACCCATTTTAATATCACCCAAGAACATGCAGTCATGTTGTTTCTCCAAAACTGGAAGATCAAGTTATGGTGTTGCTGCAGAGTGGTAGCTGTGAGTACAGAGTTAAGTTACAAATGTTAGGCACTAAATTGACAGGGATTTTGAAGAAATGAGGCATCAAGTGATAAAGTTCCTAATGATTATAAGACAATGTGTAACCATAGCATAACATAATTAGAGGAATCATTTACCTCTATGGCTTGATTTGAGGAAGCATGATGAAAGCTCCTTAAATCAAAACTATTTCACAATTTGTGGAACTAGCTATTCCAGTGACCTCTCTGAATTCTTCTAGATCAAACATTCCAGTGACCCCTCTGAATTCTCCTAGACTCATTTAAATTATCATTCAGTGATGACATCTTCTTGAAATATTTAATTCAACCAAAGTGGGAGAACTAAATAAGCTAACATGAAATTTGAAGGGTCAGAAGACTACATGAGATTCTGGCTTTTTGTTTGTTTGTTTGTTTGTCAACACAAGTGATTTAAAGACCTATAATAAGGAAAAGTCAATTCTGGGGATTCCTCAAACCCTCCCAGTTTGAAGAAGGAGAATTATTTGAGAATTCTTTTCCCTACCTTTCAAATCAAACACTGCTTCCTTTGTCTCCAGCAGCTTTTTTATTGCTTCACCTTGTCTTATCTCTACCTCTTTATAAGAATTATATAGCTATTTTATATCATGGTGGGAATAACTCAGAATGATAAAGGTGACAGTGAAATAAAAACTCACTCATTACACAAGTGGGGAAACAGAAGCCCCATGATGTTAAATGATTCAGCAACATTATAGTTTGCTCAATTAGATTTGTATAATTTTGGTTGTTTTTACTACGGTATACCACCTTACCAATTGGCTATAAAATGCTTGAGATCAATCAAAGAACACAATCTGATGTACATAAAGATCTGAGTTTCATAAGTAGAGTGTACTATAACTACACAATATTGCTAAAAGAAATCAAAGAAGACATAAATAAATGGAAAACAATTCCATGTTCATGGATTAGAAGATTAAATATCATTAAGATGTCTATTATGCCCATATTGATTTATACATCTAACACAATCCTAATAAAAGTTCCAACAGCATTTTTTACAAAACTGGAAAAGCCAATTATCAAATTTATTTGGAAATGTAAGGGGCCCCATAAATCCAAAAACATCTTGAAAAAGAAAAACAAAAGTAGAGAAAACGTGCTACTTGACTTTAGAGCATACTAAGAAACTACAGTGGTGAAAAATGCATGGTATCGACACAATGATAGACATACTGACAAATGGAACCAAACTGAGAGTTCATATATGGACCCATGCATATATGGCCAACCGATATTGACAAAGCCAACAAGCCCACTCATCTGGGTCAGAATAGTCTCTTCAACAAATGGCGCTAGGAGAACTAGATATCCATATCCAAAAGAATGAAAGAGTTTCAACAACTTACATCTAGCTCAAGATGGATCAAGATCTAAAATTAAGAGCCAAGACCACAAAGTTCCTAGAGATAATATAGGGAAGCATCTATGAGATTTTGTAGTAGGCAATCGTTTCATTAACTTCACACCCAAAGCACAAACAGTGAAAAATAAAATAGATAAAGTGGACCTCCTCAAAATAAAAAAAAAAAATTGTGCTTCAAAAGAGTTTGTTAAGATTGTGAAAAGACAGTCTGATCTATGGGAGAAAATATTTGGAAACCACTCATTGGAAAGTGGTCTAATATCCAGAATATATAAAAAAATGTTACATCTCAATTATAAAAAGACAAACAACCTATTTTAAAAATGGGCAAGAGAGTTGAATAAACACTTTTCCAAATAGGAAATTCAAATGGCGAAAAAACACTTTAAAAGATGCTCAACATCACTAGGTATTAAGTAAATGAAAATCAAAAACACAATGAGATACAATCTTACACCTATTAAACTGGCTGCTATTAAAACAAAACAAAACAAAACAAAACAGAAAACTACCGGTGTTGGGGAAGATGTGGAAGAATTGGAACACTCATCCATTGCTGGTGGAAATGTAAAATGGAGCAGCCACTGTGGAGGAGAGTTTGGCAGTTCCTCAGGTAGCTAAGTATAGAATTGTCATATAATCCAGCAATCCCACTACTAGGAATATACCCAGAAGAATTGAAAGCAAGGACATGAACAGATATATACACACAAACATTTGTTGTGGCATTATTCACAATTGCCTAAAGTTAGAAGCACCCATGTATCCATCAATGAATAAAGGAATAAACAAAACATGGTATATACATACAATGGAATATTACTCAGCTAAAAGAAGTAATGAAGTATTGACACATGGGACAACATGGATTAATCTTAAAGACCTTACGTTGAGTGTAGTAAGCCAGTCACTAAAGGACAAATATTGCGTGATCTCACTGATATGAACTAAGGATATTGAGGAGACACACAAAGGTAGAGTCTGGAAAATAAGTCACCAGGAGATAAAAAGGCTGTAGAGAGAATTGAGCTGATGCTCTATCTGGCCAGGATCTATGATGGTGGTGGTTTGGCAGTGAATGGAGTTAATGACGGTGCAGTGGTGTGAGTGGTATTGATGGTGTTGGAGTATGAGTGTAAGAAGGGTTGGGAGGATGACTTGTGCAATCCATGGAGCAGTGGGTGGGCTGGAGGAAGGAACAGCTGAACTCTGGGGAGGATGAGGACATTGATTGAGAATAAGATAGTGGGAGTGTTCTTTTTCATATCTATGGCAGGGGAGGGTCACTGGTGCAGGTTGTCAGTTAGGAGGGGATGTGTGGGGAAGGGTAACAGGTATGCCTCTATGGAATATTAATTAGTTCATATTGTCATAGGGTGTTATATCAGTGGGTAGGTACATGCACAATAACCAACAAAATAGTAAACTCTCATCCTTGAGAATCCTGTTACATTCTCAAAGAAAGTGGCAAGAATCTCTAAAGTATATTGGCAGTGCCTAATTAAAGGAAAGTAGACAAATAAGCCAAACCTATGATATTAATATTTGTATTTATAAACCTTATTCTTGTAAAATTGAAACTTTGCCTAATAATAACTATTGCCTATTAGTTACCTCCTGAAAACCTTGTTACTCAAATGTGGCCTCTCTTTAAGTCAAACTCAGCAAAAAAAATCTCACTACCTTCCCACCTGGTGTGGGACATGACTCCCAGGGATTAACCTCCCTAGCACCAAGGGATTAATAGCAAACACCAACCAATGATGAATTTTGGAAAAAACCTTGACAAAAAGGGGGAAACATCAAATATAAAAGAGTTGTTAGAGCTTAGAGATTTCAGAGTGAGTTGGGAGGGTGTTTCAGAAGTTATGCTTATGCATATTTCAAGCAGATCTTACTACCTTCCACAGTAAGCAAAACCCAAATGGAGTGCTCCTGAGGCTTCAAGTGACATCTGGAAACTATAAGCAAGGCACACAACCACATGAAATCAACACCCCATCGGTAGACTTACATTTGAATATATGATAATCTATTTCCCTATACATGACTCTTCTACCCCTTTTATTTGAACCTACAATTAACACTATACCCATTGAATATGGGTCCCAGAAATTTAAATCTTTGATCTGCTCACATGCTGGTTGAGCCCTAAATCTTAGCAGAGTTGTGGCCAATACCTACTCTACAGTTCATTGTACCTGCCCAGAACAACTAATAAAATGATGATAGACAAACTCCATCTCATAAAACAAAGACTATCTACAACTACAAGTAAAACTGTTCCTTCCACTTATCCCATGAGATTTATGCCCCATCTCAATCTGAAGCAGAACAGGCATCACCATCCCAAAATTCTTAAGATTGAGGAAAAAAGAAACATAATTGCGGGATGCAACCATGAACCAAAGTAGATTTATTATTGTAGTAATGGAAGAAATTGTAACAATGATACAAAGACAGTGGTTAATAGAGGTTCTGAAGTAGGGGGAACAAATAGGCAGAATTGTTCTGCATGATATTGCAATGAGGATACGATTCATTATACATTATGTCAACTCCTATAAAACATTCTTATACAGTGAAAAGTATAAACTATAATGTAAATTATAGACCTTGGATATTGGCAATGCTTCAATATTTGTTCATCAATTGTAATAAATGTACCACAATAATTTAAAATGCTATTAACAAGGGAAAATGTGGGAGGGAGTGTGAGGAAGGTATATGGGAATACCCCATATTTTGATGTAACATTTATGCAATAAAAAACTTCTCTATGAATAAAGTTTATTGTAGGGAAAGAAAAGTACATTTATAGTACTGAAAGATGTTCACCATCAACCTTGTAATTTCTAATTACTGTAGTACACCATTGATTGAGTATAGAAGGCTAATCACAGTTTGCATATATTCCTGACTTCCATAATTATACTGTAAGTAGCATAATTGTATTGCATTGCATTGTTTAGAAGCATAATTTGTTCAATGTGAATAGTGAAACACTGGTAATGTTTTTTGGCATTGTATTATTATTATTTTTTAAATAATGGAAACTCAAAGCCTGAATTTCCTAGGATTTCCTTTAGTATGAGCAGTACTATGTGTTTCCTAAAGTGGAGCATGACTGTCAAACTAAAGTCTTCAAAATTTACCCTGATTAGACAATGATATCCACTATGTGAGGGATCAATGAAAGATGAAATAAATTCCAAGATATCAGAGTGAAAGGGATGAAATCATCTGATCTATTGCCTTTGTTCACAAGCTCAGAGAAGTAAAGTAACAGCAAGAAATTGTATTACAGATCTTCTCTTTTTGGGGTTTGCAACTTTAGATGATAGCACACCACTGACCCAGCTGCATTTGTTGACATTAGAAGTCTGTGAAAAGAATGAGATGGACCAAAGTGCACAAACAACAGAGGCATCATTTCCCTTCAAATAGCGTGTCTTGGCACCACACTTTCCTCATGGTATTCTTCATGTCTGTGTTTCTCAGTGTGTAGATAAGAGGGTTGAACATGGGGAAAACCATGGTGTAAAATAGGGCAAACACTTTGTCATCACTGACAGAATCAGCCATGGGGACATAGGTGAAGATGAGGGGCAAGAAGAACATGAGCACCTCAGTGATGTGCCAGCTGCAGGTGAAGAGGGCTTTGCAGCAGCCGTCAGATGAGTGGGTCCTCAGCGTGGACAGGATGATGATTTAGGAAATTACCAAGGCAACAAAAGTCAAAATGGACATCACTCTTGTGGTAATGATTGCAATAACCAACCGACTCGTGTCAGTGCAGGCCAGCTTTAGCAGGGAGAATACATCACAGAAATAATGGTCTACCTGATTGGGACCACAGAAGGGAAGTTCCATGATAATCCAAACATATATGAGTGAATGGATAAATGCTCTGGTAACAGAAGCCATCACCAAGACATAGCACACGTACCTGCTCATGATGATCACATGGTGAAGGGGACTGCAGATGGCTGTGTAGCGGTTGTCAGCCATGACCACCATGAAGATCTCAGTGGCACCAAAGAAGTGGGCATAGAACATCTGGGCAATGCAGCTGTTGTAGAAGATGGTCTTCTGCTGGGCCAAGAAGTCCTTGATCAGTATTGGAGCTACAGTTGAAATGAAGCAGATGTCCGTGAAGGACAGGTAGCTGAGGAAAAAACTGCATGAGCTGCTCACTGAGGCAGCTGCTCCTGGAAGTGAGCAGAATGAGCAGGTTTCCCAAGAGAATTGCCAGAAAGCAAAGTGAGAACAGCACAAAGCAGGCAGCCTTCATGTCCTCATCATTAAAAAGGTCAAGGGGGATAAATTCTGTGATGTTTTCATGTCCCATTGCTACTGTGCAGTTTATAATGTAGAGGGGGAGGTTAATATACATGAAATACTAGAATGTTTGAAATTATGGATTTTTAAAGAGTCATTCAATAAATATACTTTTACTTTTTATTTTGACTTAATCTAATTGGTGCTAGGAGTAAAACAGTGACCAAAAGACATACAATCTCCACCCTTATGTAGAGTGTAATTCATTAGCATTGGCATGAAAGATCAATAATAGTACAAATTTTTAAATCCAATTGCAATTGTAATAAATGCCAGATTCATGTTTACCATGAACAACATGGCAAACACTAAAGGATGAAACATTTTAAAAGTCAATTTTGTAATGTAATTTCATTATTATACCTTAAGACTTGTTTTTAAATCTCTGGCATGTATAAAAGAACAATGAAGTCATCTATTCCTCAAGAGCAAGACAGGCACTATGTATTCTAAATATTTCCTGGTGACAAGCACTGTGTTAAACTCTGAATGTTTAGTATGGGCATTAGACTTCAATGGACTCATTATTTTAAGTATTGGACCCCTAAGTGACGATCTCAGAAAGAGTTGTCAGCACTTCTTCATGACATTAAACATAATGGAGAGAGAAAAGAAGCAGTGGGAAAAAGGATTCCTCCATTGCTGGATCCACCTGGAACATCTACTTTGGATGAATTACCAAGATATATTGTTGAGCAAAAACTGTAAGGTACACAAAGATAATCATGTGTGCTTATCTTTCCACCTGAAGAATATCATGTAATTTCTTTGAGTACCTGTTGTCTCATAAATGAATAGCATAGCTGTGGAAGGAAATATTTACATCTGGGAAACAAAGAAAGTGATTGCCAAGGGGATTTTAACATTATATATTATTCTGATTTCTTTATTAAAGAGATTGTATTTCAATAT
>JAKSZT010006962.1:0-11633 GCA_026826555.1 Tolypeutes matacus | reverse complement strand
TTAATTTATTGTTGGTTGTTTTACAGAAATGGGAATGTGGGCTGGCTTGACTTGTTTAAGAAGATTAATTTTTTGTGTGTGACAAACTGGTAATATTTGGGACTGTTGCACATTGCACTAGTGTTATTTTAATTTGCTGTCATTTACTGTTATGCACTACCCCTGGCAGCCCTTAATGGCTGCTTGCTTTCTGTAGTTATAGACTTGTTTTTTTTTGTTTTGTTTTGTTTTGTTTTGTTTTGTTTGTTTTTTGGCAGAGATGCAGTGAATCAGATAAATGAGATAAAGCATCTGCCTTTTGATTTTTAGACAGAGAGGTAGTTTTATAAAATAATTAAAATTTTTATTAATAACTGTATATTTTTATTTAATGTTACACTGAAACATTATTAAATTTTCAGTAATTTTATACACCTCTAAAGTAATTATATGAACCTTTTATTCATATAACTTTAATTGTTACAAAATTAAAAAAATTCTTTTAATTGTACAAAAGTTTTAAATACCTTATTTAACTTATATCACATGAACTTAACTATTTTTAGTATTTTATCTTTTTTTAGGTAACAGACTAAATCATTTGTAACAGTTTAAAACAAAAACTTCTTTTTGAGAAAGCAGGTTTAAACATGTTTTTTAAAAGTGATAAAACTTGTTTCTTCAAGGAAATGTTAAGATTAAAGTATAAGAAGCTACTTAGATAAAACACTTTCTTTTTTGCATACTGATTATTCAGGAGAAAGACTGTGTAAATTTTTATTAAAATAGATTAATGACAAGAAATTTTGAGAAAGAATAAAACTTTAACTTTGTTTTAATAACTAGTCATTTTATCTTAGGATAAAATTACTTCCTTTTCTTTAATGATAAAATCACATTCTGTATACCTCCCATATTTAAGTTACCACAATGATTTTGGAAACTGTTTCTAAGCAAACTTCTGACAACATACAATTACCATCAACATTAAACAAACTTGTTAGAATAATGATTTAGTTTCTTTATAACTTTTTTTATTATTTTTAATTAATACCCATATATAATTATTAATATAAGCACTTATTTAATGTTGGCCATTTGAATAGAGCTCTTTTAATAATTTTTATTCATCAATTTAATATTACCATCCAGAGGTATCAAAATATACACTGACACTGAACAAACAGACAAACACAAAACAAGTTACAGCACATCAATAGAAACATGCATCTCTCATTTATCTGCTTTTGAGAATTTTTCTGGAAACTGTATTGCTAAGTTTTCTTACCTTTTCAATGGTTTAATTTTATTAGCCTTTATCATCCCACAGCCTAATCATTATGTAAGCAGTAGGAGGTTTATAAAGTTGCTGCTGGAACTGAAGGGTTAACATCAGCAGCTGGAGTTGAAGAGCTATTAATAGCTTGAAAAGTGCCCTAGGGAATCCCTTCATGGTTGCCATGGCAACACAAACCTCTATAGGAGGCTCTGGGTGGTCACTTTCAGAGCATTCATATCCATACAGGTGTAAATTGGCCTTAAGCTGATCAGAGACAGAATCCTCTGCCTCCAAATTTTTAGAGGGGTTACTAGATTCTGTTTGAAGAGGTTTAAGAGCCAGGGTAATAAGATGCTTAGCTGTATCAGATAATAAGTCTCTTACCCATAAATTAAGTCCTATATCCACAACTTGTACAATGGCAATATCATCATATTGAGCTTGGCAAGGAACCCCAGCCCATTGGCCTATTCCTAATATTTGTTCAGTAGTAATAGGCACTGGTGGGTTTTGCTGTTGATTTTGTCATGCTACAATATCAGCTTCATCAGCCCACCAAGTTTTAAATTGTAAAAATTCTGCTGAGTTAATAACAGCTCGAGCTAACAAATCCCAGTCCCAGGGTATTAATCTGTCTGCTTGTGCCAGTCCTTGCACCAATCCTTGAGTATAAGGAGAATTAACACCATATTGAGTGCATGTTTGTTTTAATTCTTTAATAGGAGCATGCTCATACTGTATACCCCCTTGGGGATCGTCACCATCTACTGGAATTTGAGCTACTGTTACTGGAAAAGTAGAAAAAGTTGCATAGCCATACTTTTCATAATTGAGGAGGATGGTGCTGGCACAAAAACAGAAACTTTAGGAGGGTCATCAAATGTTGTAAAAAATGGATTAGTAGATACCTTAGGAGGCACAGATGCCGGTTCAAAAGACAATAAACCATCTTTTGGAGCGGACGGCATAGTGACCGCTGGAAAAGTTCCATAAATTTCTTTTTTTTCTTTCCTTCTTTCTATTAGACATGAGTCTATCTGTTTTTGCCTGTTCATTAATTTATTCATATATATTTTCATTAAAATCACCACTAGCTTTTTCTGATATTGGACCAGCAATAGCAGTATCCTGTTTACAATTTTCAACTTCATCTGATTGTAAAGGTTCAAGAGCAACAGAAATAAGACTATACAAAGACCATACATGAAGGGGAATTATTTTTCCTTTTTGATAAACCTGTTTTAAAGCTTTCTTCACTAACTCCCAATGTTTCAGGTTTAAAATATTCTGCCCTTGCGGCTGAAACCAATAACAGCATTTCTGTACAAGAGAAAAAATTTCCTTAAAAGCCGAGGATTTAATAGTTACACCGGTGCATTTTAATAAAGTTTTTAACACTCTAGAGTACTCTTCAAAGTTTGACTGCTGATTACCCATTACCCTGATGATTCCAAAGATGAAGCTTACCTTTTCTGTTACTTTTTCTTTTAAAACCGCTCTCAGGAGCTCTTTGGTCCACGCACTGACTGAAAGAAAAGTTTCATTTTCAGAGCCCCACATTGGGTGTCATATGTTGGCATTCAGGATCTGGGTCTGTGAAAACGGTGCCACGGATGAGAAAGAATAAGACAAAGAAAGAAGAACTGGGATCAGGGGACTCTCCATCCGGAATGGAGAGAAGAGCCCCGCCACACCATAGAGCATGGCTTTTATTTGGCTTTTGAATCAATAGATAAGTGACAGTTTACATTCTTGAAGGGTTTACATTCTTGCATGTAGCAGATGTTGTAAATCTTATCTAACATACAAAATACCCCTGAATAGAAGCTCAGGATGTTTCTCCACCCAGCTACTATAAGATCCTGTCTCATTATCATGAGACTAGTCTCTTATCTCCTACATTCCAGGGTGTCTCCTACATTACAAAGTGATCTGCTTATTGTCAGTAGTCATGGCCTTTGAAACTCCATCAGTAAAGTAAAACATAAACTATAATCTTGGCTTAGTGGCAATGCTCCAAGACATGGTCATTAATTCTAGCAAATGTACCACACTAATGAAGGATGTTGTTGATATGGGAAAATGTGGGAGGGCTAGGGAGCGGGGCATATGGAAATCCCTATATTTTTTGTGTACCATTTATTTAATCTGTTTCTTTAAAAAAATTAAAAATTAAAAAAAAATCAGGGAAGCGGCTGTGGCTCAATCAGTAGGGCTCCCGTTTACCATATGGGAGGCCCCGGGTTCGGTTCCCGGGGCCTCCTGGTGAAGGCAAGCCCGCCCGCACGGCGTGGTTAGCTGACCCAGCGAGCACAAGCAGCAAGGGGGGGATAAATGAATAAATAAATAAATAAAATCTTAAAAAAAAAAAATAAAATCTGTTATTAGAGACAACAAAGGACTTTATACATTAATAAAAGGGACAATTTTCCAGGAAAAAGAGAACAATCATAAATGTTAACGCATCTAACCAGGATGCCCCAAGATATGTGAAGCAAACACTGGCAAAACTGAAGGGAAAAATAGATATCTCTATGATAATAGTTGGAGATTTCAATACACCACTCTCAGCATTGGATAGAAACTCTGGACAGAAGATTAATAAATAAATCAAGAGCTTGAATAATATGTTAAATGGACTAAATCTAATAGACATATACAGAACATTGCACCCCCAAACAGCAATATATACCTTATTTTCAAGTTCTCAAGGAGCTTTCACTAGGATAGACCATATATTGGGTCACAAAGCAGATCTCAATAAATTCAACAAGACTGAAATTATACAAAGCATTTTCTCATATCATAATGGAATAAATCTGGAAATCAACAAGAGGCAGAAAATGGGAAAATTCAGAAATATATGGAGATTAAACATTACACTCTTTAATATTCAGTGGGTCAAAGAAGAAATTTTGAGAGAAATGAATAAATATCTCTAGATAATGGCAATGAGAACACAACATATTAGAACCTATGGGATGCAGTGCAGACAGTGCTGAGAGGGAAATTTATAGCCCTCAATGCTTACATGAAAAAAAACAGAAAGTGCTAAAATCAATGACTTAAGAACGCATCTGTAGGGACTATTAAAAAAAAGGAAATTAATCCGTAAGCAAGTAGAAGAATAAAATAATAGAGATCAAAGCAGAAATAAATGAAGTTGAGAACAACAACAACAAAAAAAAAAAACAATAGAGAGAATTAACAAACCCCGAAGTTGTTTCTTCATGAATATTAACAAAATTGAAAAACCCTTAGTTAGACTGAAAAAGAAAACAGAGGGAAGATGCAAATAAATGAAATAAAAATTAAAATGGAGACATTACTACTGATCTCTTATGATAAAAGATATTATAAGAGGATACTATGAACAACTTTATGCCAAAAAAAAAAAAAGAAAAAGAAAAGAAACATACAACGTAGATGAAATGGAAAAATTCCTAGGACTGTATAAATAACCTACACTGACACTGTAAGATATAGAAGACCTCAAAAACCAATCACAAATAAAGAGATTGAAGCAGTCATCAAACAACTCCCAAAAATGAAATACTAAGTACCAGATGGTTTCACAGATGATTTCTACCATACATTGAAAGATTTAATACCAATCTTACTCAAGTTTTTCCAAAAAATTGAGCAAGAAAGCATGCTACCAAACTCATTCTATGAAGAAGGTATCACCAAAAGACCAAAGCCAGATTAAGATATTACAAAAAAAGAAAATTAAAAAATCTTTCCCCTAATAAATACAGAAGCAAAAATCCTCAAGAAAATACTTGCTAATTGAATCCAATAATACATTAAAATAATTATTCATTATGATAAATCGGTTTTATAGCAGGTGTGCAAGAGTGGTTCAACACAAGAAAATCATTCAGCATAATACACTGCATTAATAAATCAAAGAAGAAAAATCACATGATCCTATTGACTGATGTAGAAAAGGCATTTGGTAAAATAGTGCATCCCTTCTATGTAAAAATACTACAAAAGATAGGAATTGAAGAAACCTTTCTCAACATGATAAAGGGCATATATGAAAAACCCATAGCTAACATTGTTCTCAATGGTGAAAGACTGAAAGCTTTCCTGTTGAGATCAGGAACAAGACAAGGATGCCCAGTATCACCAGTGCTGTTCAATATAGTGCTAGAGATTCTAGCTAGAGCAATCAGTCAAGAAAAAGAAATAAAATGTATCCAAATTGGAAAAGAAAAAGTAAAACTTTTGCTATTCACAGATGATATGATCCTCTATTCAGAAAGTCCTAAAAATTTACAACAAATCTTCTATAGCTAATAAACAATTTCAATAGAATATCAAGATACAAGACCAGTATGGAAAAATCATTGGTGTTTCTATGCACCAGCAAGGCACAATCTGAGGAGGAAGTCAGGAAAAATATTCCATTTACAATAGTCCCTAAAAGAATCAGATATTTAGTAATAAACTTAACCCAGGACGTAAAGCACTTGTATTCTGAAAACTATAATG
This sequence comes from Tolypeutes matacus, assembly GCA_026826555.1. Lineage (NCBI taxonomy): Eukaryota > Metazoa > Chordata > Mammalia > Cingulata > Chlamyphoridae > Tolypeutes > Tolypeutes matacus. The sequence goes on along the minus strand of JAKSZT010006962.1, from coordinate 5,875 downwards.
CATTGTTAAAATTTTTTTAAAGATCTACAAAACTGGAGGAGCATTCCATGGTTATGGATTGGAAGACTAAATATCATTAATATGTCAATTCTATCCAAATTGATATACAAATTCAATGCAATCCTGATAAAAATTGTTTTTTAAACAAAAAGAAAACACAATTATCAAATTATTTGGAAAAGTAAGGGATGCCAAATAGCTAGAAACATCTTAAAAGGAAAAGTGAAGTTGGGGGACTCTCACTTCCAGATTTTAAATCATATTATCTAGCTACAGTGGTTAAAACAGCATGGTACTGTTTTATTCAAATTATTCTCCCATCAACATTTGATGCATTATCTTGTTGTAGGCTGTTTTGCTGTTGTAAATGTTATATCAATGTCTACTATATTTTCTACCAATTTATTGCTGTTACTATTATTTTCATTTTTGTTAGTTGATTGAGTATTAAACAAAGTTGGATAATTTTGTCATTAGAACTAACAGCCTATCTGTTGATCTCTTAGGTTATCTGCACAGTTGGTTGTATCATCTGAAAATAATGACAGATATATATCTTTCCTTCCAATCCTTATGCCTTTCATGTTTCTTTTCCAATTTTATATCAGTGACATTGTCATAATAAGCATCCTGACAGCTAATGCTTGAGCAAAAATCTCTATCAATTTTTTAGAATACCTCTTTTAGAAGTGGATTTCACGGATTAATGAGAGTTTGCATAATTTTAAGGCTCTCAAATATATTATTTTATAATAATTTATAAAATAAACTTATGCCAAAATGTTGTCCCCCCCCCCAAAAAAAAAAACAGCATGGTACTGGATAAAGATAGACACATAGACTATTGGAACTGAAAAGATGGTTCAGAAACAGACTGTCAAATCTATGATCAAGTGAGTTTTGACAAGCCTGTTGAACTCACCCAGCTGGGGCAGAAGAGTCTATTCAACAAATGGTGCTGGAAGAACTGGATATCCATATCCAAAAGAAAGAAAGGGGACCCCTATCTTACATCTTATACTCAAATTAACAAAAACTGGATCAAAGATCTAAATATAACAGAACCATACAGCTTGGTATTAGTCATCCAAAAGGTTGCTGATGCATAGTCACAGAAATCTGTTTACTTTTATAAAGGGTATTTATTTAGGGTAAAAGCTTACAGTTACAAGACCCTAAAGAGTCCAACTCAAGGTTACTTCCTCACCAAAATCTGTTGCCTTATGTTGAAGAAAGATGGCAGGCGACCTCTGCCTGTTCTCTCCTTCCTTCTCCCTCTTAAGCCTCCATTCTCTTTGGCTGCAAACTATCAGGTGAATGGCTCATCTCTCACTAGGCTTTCAGGATCAAAGTTCTCTCTCTTCCATGTCTATGGAGCTCTTGTGTTTTCTTCTGTGTGTCTTCTTGAGTGAGTATCCATTTATATAGCCCACAAAGGGGATGAGGACTTAAACTGTTACACCCTACTGGAGTGTTTGAATCAAAGCCCTAATCTTAACATAACTTCATCAAAAACATCTGAGCTGAATCTAATACAATCAAAGGGGATCATGCCCAGAGGAACAGACCTGTTTACAAACACAATCTCTCTTTTTGGAATTCATAAATAATTCCCAACTATCACAAGCTCCTAGAAGAAAATGTCAGAAAACATCTTCAAGACCTGGTGGTAAGTGGTGCATTCTTAAGCCTTATACTAAAAGCATGAGCAATGAAAGAAAATATGGACAAATATGTCCTCCTCAAACTTAAACCCTTTTGTGATTCAAAGGTCTTGGTCAAGAAGGCAAAAAGAGAGCTCACTCAAGGGGAGAAAAAATTTGGAAACAACATATCTGATAAAGATTTGATTTCCATTCTATATAAAGAGATCATATAACTCAACAATAAAAGAGCAAGCAGCCTAATTTTAAAAATGGGCAAAAGATTTCAACAGACATTTCTCCAAAGAGGAAATACAAATGGCTAAAATGCACATGAAAAAATCTTCCATATCACTAGCTATTAGGGAAATGCAAATCAAAATGACAACGTGTTATCATCTCACACTGCCCAGAAGAGACATTAAAAAACAAAACAAAACAAAACAAAAAAAAACTGAAAACAATAAGTGCTGGAGAAAATGTGGAGTAAAAAGAACACCCCTTCACTGTTGTTGGAATTGTAAAATAATGCAGCCTCTGTGGAAGACAGTTTGGGGGTACCTTAGGAAGCTAAATATAGGACTGCCATATGATCCAGCAATTCTTCTACTAAGAATATATCCAGAACTGAAAACTGTGACATGAACATACATCTGCACACCAATGTTCATAGCATCATTAGTCACAATTGCCAAAAGATGGAAACAACCCAAATGTCCATCAACCAATGAACGGATAAAAGAAAAGGGGCATATACACACGATGGAATACTATGCAGTAAGGAGAAATGAATTTGGGACACATATGATGACATGGATGAATCTTGAAGACATTATGCTAAGTGAAGTAAGCCAGACACAAAAGTACAAAATACTGTATGGTCTCTGTAATATGATCTAAATACAGAGAATAAATGCATGTAGTTAAAACATAGAGTATAGATTGTTAGGAGATAAGAGGAGGGCTGAAGAGGACTACTGATGCTTAACGTATGTAGAATTTGCAATTAACTTGACTGTAAAAGTGTGGAAATGGATAGAGTTGGTGGTAACACATTATAGCGAGTAGTAGCTCATTTATAAATGGGAATGTGAATGGAAAGGTAGTGTAAGGATGTAAATGTCAATTGAAAGAAAGTTAGAGAATAAGCTAGGGACTGAATAACACAGTGAACCCTGAGGTGGATGAAAATTGTGGTTGATGGTACAGATGCAAGAGTGTCCTTCTGAAAGCTAGGTTAGATGAATGTCCATATTGCAGGGTGGTGTGAATGTGGAGAAGCATGGGAAAATACAATTGGTATGACCTATTGACTGTGATTAACAATAATACTGTAATAGTCTTGCATGTATGCCAAAGATGTACTGTGTTGATAATGAGGGATTATGGAAAAAGTGTGTCAAATTTATGCTATGGTCCAAGATTAGTGGTAATAGTCTGAAGATAGTATCTCATAATCTGTAGCAAATCTTCCACCATGGTGTGGTGTATTGGTGAAAGGGTATTATATGGGAATTTTACATATGTGCATGATTGCTTTGTAAGTTCACAACTTCTGTACTAAAAATATATTTTAAAAAATAATATAGGGTGGGATGGGGAAAAAACACCAATTGTAAGATATGGACTATACTTAGTAGTAATATTTTGACCATATTCTTTCATAATTTGTTACAAATGTTTCACAACAATGCAAGGTGTTGGTTGTGGGGTGATGTGTGGGACCTCTGTATGATGTTATGCATGTTTGTTTTTTAAGTTCACAACCTTTACTATGTACTTATTGTTTAGGTGTGTTCATGTATAAATGACTTATTTCAATAAAATTTAAAAAATGTAAAAATTATTCTAGCATAGTAAAACAAACAAAAAAGTAGGGTAATAGGAAGTCTTAAACTTTCTTTTCATTATGCTGTATACCATGCTAAAATTTTATGCAATCTTAAAACATCTTTTCAAAACCTAATATTACCACATTCTCATAGATATTAAAAAATGCTGCTAATACAAATTAAGCAAAGTGCCAAGACCCAGAGATAAAATTTGAACATGAGTATTTGAACCATTTCTCCTTGACTGGAAAACCTATTATCATTGTGTAAAACCATACTTCATTCCAATGCAGTGGATTCTAAGATTAGCAATGTGGGGAGATTTTTAAATAACACGAAAGGAGGTTGGACTTTATTACAAAGAAAGGAGCCTTAGAGTAAATTTTTGAATAGGGGTGTGACATGATTAATGATGTGCTTTAACATAGTCCTTGCATTCTTCAAATCCAAATGGTAACACCTGGAACTAGTTAAGCACTTTAAAGTGTAGATTTTTATTTGAATAACAGTAAATAGATTGTTTGGCCTATATATGGTAACAGTCAATTAGTAAGACTCCAAAAGTATGCTTAAATTATTTCTAAAATAACTCTAATGATAACTATTCTTGGACACAGTATTGGAGATAAAATGACTATCACCTTAAACATTTTAATTCTGAATGTGACATTTGAGATCATCCCTCCTGCATAGAAATTTTCTTTTCATTTATTATTTTTTTATTTTTTAAAAGATATTTATATTACATAAATGTTACAAAAAAGATATAGTGATTCCTATGTGCCCCACTCCCCACACCTCCCATACCCTCCCACATGAACATCCTTCATTAGTGTGGCACATTCATTGCAATTAATAAATACATCCTGGGGCTTTGTCACTGAGCATGGACCATAGTTCACATGGTAGTCTACACTCTCTCCCACACAGTTCTGCATGTTATGTGATGATATAAAATGGCCTATATCTGTCATTGCAACATCATTCAGGATGATTCTTAAGTCCAGAATAAAACCCCGTAATACAACTGCTTTTCCCTCTCCTTGTGGCCTGAGCCTCCAGTGGCCATTGACTCTACATCAATGTTGTAATTTCTTCCATTGCATCACAAAATGTTTATAGTAGAATACCAGTAAGTCCACTCTAGTCCATAGCTCTTCCACCAATCCTGAGGATTCTGGGATGGTGACATCCACTCCACCTCCAATTGAGAGAGGGTGTATGGCAACTTTCATCTCCATATTTCTCAGGTATAGATGAGAGGATGCAGCAAGGGGAAATCACAGTGTAAAACAAAGAGATTTCCTTGTCCTTATTCTCACTGCATTCAGGTAGAATTTAAATATAGATACAGTGCACAAAAAAAACAAAACTAAAACCATTATGTGAGGGTAAAAATTGAGAGAGCTTTGCATCACCCTGCAGAGGAATGCATCCTAAGACTGTACAGTATGAGTACATAAAAAGACAAATGGACAAAAAAAACTACAACTACCATCATTCCCGAATTGACAATAGCTAAGGTACTAACAACGTGTATATCTTTGCAGACCAGTTTCAAAAGAGGCTTCACAGCACATATGTAGTGATTTATCTGATTAGGGCCACAAAAAGCAAACTGAGCCCCATGAGCAATAGGAGAAAAGAGTGCCAAAATCCATCCTTCATTGCACACCTCTGCAGGTTCATTTTGACCATGTAGTGCTGGGGCTTGACAATTGCAAATAGGGGTCAAAAGCTATGGTAAGATATGAATACCTCCATATCCACCAAACAGTTGACAGTGAAGAGCTGGGTCATACAGCTGTTATAGTAAATGTCTTTTCTCTCTGCAGTTAAGTCTCTGATAAGCAGAGGAACCACAACAGATGTGTTTTGTTTGTGTGCTTATTACACACACACACACATATATATATCATATTTCTGCCAATAAAATTCTGTGGTTCTTTGGGGAAAAAAATGATAATAGATGTCTTATACTTTTGTTGAATTCTCTCTGTGGAATGGATCTTATTATCCTCTCTTCAAGACTCCCAAGACCTCCTATTCCTTAGCATACCCACACAGACACACTTATCACACAGACACCCGCACATTTGTACATTGCCTTTAGTTTTAAAAAATACAAACAGTAGCTGGAAAAATACTGCATTAAATCAAATCAATTAGTACTATGAATAACTAGAAAAACTAATCACAACTAATTTTCTTTGGAATGGAAAGGAAAATTTTCCCTGATATTCCAGAGTTTTCCATGACCCCAACGGAAAAATAGTTATATGTTAAATGCAGAAAAATCACCAAGAGATAACTTAGTGAAATAGGAATTCCTGACACTAGAAATGAAAGTTACTTCTTCTAAGGTTGTTCCTGGATCTCATCCTGGCTGTGGGAAAGGAA
>JAKSZT010006961.1:0-10000 GCA_026826555.1 Tolypeutes matacus | reverse complement strand
TACTTCGGTAGGGCGAGCAGCCCTAAAACCAAAAAAAAGGTTTGGAACCCTTCCCCTATTTCTGCATTTCATTCTCTATTTGGCCCGCTTCAAACAAAATGAGAAAAAAGGGTCGGTCAATAGCATAGCTCTTTCTTTCCCCGGTCTACTTTCGAAGGAAAGGCCTTCGCATTCCTAATCCGCCCCACCAACCCCGGACGGCTTTCTTTGCCCCAGCTTAGCGAATCGCATCCCCGCGCAACGACATTGTTTGTGCGCCCCTTACCGTTCTCGCTCAGTGTTTGCAACAGCTGGGAAGGCAGTCGTAGAAGCGAAGCCTATCGCCACGCCGACCATCAAATACGAGATTGGGCCTCTTCTCAAAGATTTGATGGAACGGCCCAGCCCAAAAAAGGAAGGTTATAGTACGCGATGCCTTCCATTTGTACGAATCGCGAACATACCACGCACGACCGGACGTAGAGCCACTAAGAGCTGGCAGACCGGGCCGGGCGCAGGTGCCAGATCCGAAAAGTCGAGTCTCGATCAGCCTAGTGCACCAACCACGTGGTACGACGGGCACTCAAAGACCTGGCGAATGATGGCCCACCCCACCCAAGAGCGCTTATGTCATAGGGGAACTCATGGCTGGAAACAATCCTTATGGTTTTGATATCCGGTAGGAATAATAAGAATAAAAGTCCAGGTTGGTTGGTGAGCCTAGTGATAGGAGACTATCTAGCTTGGTTCGGAGAGCACTTGTTGGGTTAAAGATTTTTTTGTTGCTAAATGTTACGGCCTAAATGCTGAACTATTGACCCTACTTGTTCGGATGGGTGTTCACCCCAAAGTGTTCCCGGACCGCATGCATACATCCGTAAGTAACTTAGTGCAACATGGCAAATTTCATTGAGAGGAATCAGCAAAGAAAAGAAAAACGGGTCAACATCAACATGTGTATTTGAGAGATTGTCCTCGGGCTGAGGAGTGTCCACATGAGTTCGTTGAGGTTTTCTGCAACAGGATAAAGGAAACCGATTGAGAAACTTGCATGGGGCTGGCTATTCACTCACTTTTTTCTGCTAATGTGCAGCGGCGAGGGTGGACGTAGTTCAGGAAGTTCATCGTTCAGATAGATGGATACGAGATCATATCATGAAATAAGGAACCTTGGCTCATTCACCAAGGCAACTACTCCTAGATATATACGACTATCAATCAACAGGCTCTGTCAACAGGTTTGGGTACTGGGTCAAGGGCGTTAAGCACTCCTCCATCATTGGTGGTGAAGGGTGGACGTAGTTCAGTAGCTTCAACAATTCATCTTTTATGATATCAAGTACCTCATGACTAAGGTTGAGGTGGAAAATCCGGAAAGAGAGGCAGACATCCTTACTGGTTGGGGTATCTATATAAATCAGCAGCAGCCAGCCTTGAAGACTTGTATATGGGAGGTGCCGGCTGCCCAGATGTTGACTCCTGGGTCGTTGAATGTTGTGGCTAAGTGTGGGGTATCATTCGCGGGAGGGATGGCTTGCGCCTTTCATAAGAAGTTGCAAGTCTTCATGATTGAACTTAGAGGCATCTCAATGGCTCTCACCACAGCACTTGATATGGGTTTGTCTGATATCTGGATTGTGTCAGACTCGATGAATGCAGTGGATATAGCTGAGGGTAAGGCTGCTACCCCTTGGAGAGCGAGGAATATTCTCATCCGTTTGCAGGGACTGAAAAGGAGATTTTCGAGAATGAGAATCTCTCATTGCTGGAGGGAGGCGAATAGAGCATAGAGCGGGGAGGTGCCAAAAAGTAGTCGGAGTCGGCCTTGGGGAACGGATGGCGTCTCAGGGCCCCTGCTCACCTATCCGGAATTGGGTCATAGCTAGTCGCTTTAGCGCGATACAAAGGGTAAAGACTGGTAACACCTTAAGTAAGACAGCTCAGAAAAAGACTGCCGGAAATCCGGGCTGCTTCCCTGGATGAGGTAGTTTCCGCAGGTGTTATTCTATTACGCAGCCACCCACCTATTCGACGAGTCACCTAGGTGAAATACTTCTTATTCATAGAAGACCCTGGCTTCCATTTCTCTATCCTAAGGTATACCCCTGTAACAGGATACTCTGGTACACTGCGCAAATTCGTCGACATCCGGCATCTCTTCTCAAAGGTATTAAAGTCGCTAGATTCAAAAGTGTGCCCTTCGATCGCGGTGCTCATCTTACCATCTGACGCAGTCCAACTTATCCCTGCTAACCTACAACTAAAGCACCATGCCTCTTTGATTCCGAAATGCGGCCGACCATCGGAAGGGACACATCACACACCCTAACTCCACGAAGGGATGGATGGAATAGACAGGCACAAACCGTTGACCCTAATCTTACCAAGATATACTGGTATTCAATCCAGAATGGGCACACAAACTGTTCGGGAAGTGAATGAAGCAGAAATATACACATTAGTCTTGGAGTTAACCCCAGAGGAGAAAGAACCACCTCCGCTTGTCCTAGAGCTAGCCTCAGAGGAAGAAGTGGAAGACCTCCTTACTAGATAAAGGTACTAGCCCTATACCGGAGAGAGAACTAGAATGTACTGAGCTTTCCTCCGACTAATAGGATCGGACAGGAAGAACCGGAAGACGAAGACCTTCTTTTTTGGTTACAGTCTCTCGGTCCCATAAAGAAGACAGGAAGAGAACAACTGGGATCAAGGTCTCTTTCTGTGGATTAAGAGAGGGCTGCAAAGAGATAGAGGCAAAGGTTGCAGCAGGAGGGAGAGACGGTTCAATACCCGATAACCAGGGTTCAACCTAAGAGAGCTAGTCCTCACCCGACTTATAGACTATATATTGAATATCGCTATTCGTGACCGCAGGGCGATCAGCAGTCGGCCCCTCCTTTCCGTTTGGAATAAAGGAGGATTCCTATGGGATTTACGGGAAAAGAGGTGGCAGGGGGTTCCTACCCTCTTAGAGTTCAGTACCGTGGGAATGTGATTAGGAGTGACATTTAGTTAGATTGGGTAACTCTCTCTATATAAGCCACCTTTCCCATTTCGTCAGCCAACAAGAATCCCCCTTGGTCATCAGTAAACAAGGGAAGTAGCACTAAGCGACTAACAGCAGAGGAAAGACCCGCATAGAAGATAGGCGTATACCTCTGTACATAGCATCTGGTAAGGACGTTATGTACCACAACTATCATACGACACCTCTCCAGAGGAAAGAACATCGTAGAGTTCTATGCCAACCAGGTAAAAACCAAAGTAAAGCGCAGCACAGAAAGAAGAAAGGAATCCCTTACCTAGTCAACTGGTCAATCTGTCTACGATTTCCGGGTTCCCACGGAGCGGTAAGAAGCAAGGAAGACTCTTTATTACAATGTAAAATCCCGTGAAAGAACGTGAAATAAAGTAGTAAACTAAGCCGAAGCACGGGTGCGCAGCAAGGGACTGATTGCCTTAAGGCAAGGACAGATAGATAAATCCTTTGGATCAGTCGATAACTGAACTCAAGAAAAAGAAAGAATCAAGGGAAGAAGGCGATAGTATTCATTCCTCCACAGCAAGCCCATTAGAGATAGGTGAACAAAGCCTATTCAAGGAGTCCCCCCGCAGCCTTTTTTTTAAAGTAGTCTTATAAAGGAAAGCATATTCAATAGGGAAAGCTTAGAAAGAAATGTATCTCTTCTCTTAGCTATGGCCCCCCTAGGGGAATCTTCTCGTTAGCCATCTCATGCAAAGAAATGTAGCTATTATGCTTGCTTATCCCTACACGGAATGATACCAGGGGCACTCCTACTATCTTGTAAAGAGTTGTAAGGCGCACTGAGACTAGGAACTATTAAATTAAATAGGAACTTTTGACTTGGGAAACTCGCTTGCGTAATGGCCAGGAAAAGCAATCTCGACGGGAAGAAAAGAAGAACATGAGATCATGGAGTAGAAAGAAAAGAGGGAGTCCGGCTTTGGTTCATTGGCCCCTGGCCTTTTTCTGCTCCGGACTGTCTCCTAATAGGACTTCGACACCCTGCAGGCTCAAAGGTCAAAGTCATGTATCCGCTCTCAGATTCGCATGAGCTACTGCTCTCGTCCTGACCAAGATCTATTCTCATCTTGTGGGTAATCTCCTCTCTCACTCTCCACTTTGATTTCCATCAGAGAAAGCTGGCGCATCTTTTCGTTCATCAGGCTAACGTCTGTCCCGATGATAGAAGTTTAAGGTGATCAATAATCAACGCAGCTTGTTTCAAAGACATCTCTCTCCATTTCGTTAGTGATTATGCCCCAGCGAGGAACTTAGACTTTGATTGGTCATATATGGAACTCGGATTCCTTCTCCAACCCCTTTCTCATTAGCTCTCTCTTTCGCACTAATGAGATCTTCCTCTCTATTTAAGTTATTATCGAGTTAGCTATTAGAAGAAGGACTAAAGATTATTACCCCCAACGTTTATGGGCATTTTCGGGGCATTAATGTGTTCAAATCAGATTGCAGAGCTTGTGTTCAGCGAGCCAGCGCAGGCTGCTTTCGGTTGGTTTCAACTCTAAGTTGGAGCAACTCACTCATGTTCCAACACCTACTGATGGCATCATCCCCTAAGACCGGAAAGTGTTCAAACCAAGATGGGCGTGGATGACAAGTTTCAAGAAGACAGGTGGGTTCTAAGGAGGGGAGCATGGTTTGGCCATAGACGCGGGATTAGGATACCGCTATTTGACGAGTCCTGTTTCCCAGCTCTCAGTCCTGTTCCCATTCACGGAACACTTTCGATATCGGCTTTATTCTCCGATTGCAGCTTACTATTTTAATGAGTTATTAAACATTCTCTCGACAGGTTTGAGAGCGCAGGGGGAGACCAGAGGTTTGGAACCCCGAGCCTAAGGCCTTCAATGATACTCGGAGTGCCAAGGAAGGCCTTAGGCCAACGTGTTCGATGTCTAACAGTATTTCAGAGTGGCTCATATACCGGAAGCAGATAAAGTTAGCATTACTTCCATGTATCTTGTGTGTGATGTTAAATTATGGTGGAGAACCAGAGTTTAGGATTCTTCACGCCAACCTATCACCGATTGGCCAGAGATGAAACAAGAGCTGAGAAAGATGTTTTTGCCGTGTAATGAATAATGGCTAGCAAGAGACTGATTAAGGCGTTTGAGGCAAACGGGTTCAGTTAGAGAGTATGTGAAGAGCTTCCAATCTCTGATGCTCGAAGTGGGTAGTATAAGTGAGGTAAATTTATTTACAACTTTATGGCTGGGTTGCAGTTGTGGGTTCAGAACGAACTTAGAAGGGAGAAAGTGAGATCGATTCTATGGGCTAACGAGAGCAGGAAATCCACAGTTTATTGATCGAGAAGGTAATGAGTTATCTGACCTGATAAACTAAGCTAAGGATTTGCCTTAGAGAAATAGCTTTCTAGGCGGAGACGCCAAAGCTAAGTCTAGACATCTTTCTTTCTCTCTTTCTTCCTTGCTTAGAATAGAAATGGAAGGATAGCTACTTATACCGGTACCGGGAAGTAGAAGGATTCCACAAATATTCTAGAGAGTTACTTGCTCTTGGGATTGGGAAGACTTGCTATTCTCTTGAGTTGAGCTACTCTCCCGGATAGTTACGGAGTTACTTCCTCAACTTCTCAGTAGAGCTTCTCCCCTTGGGAATAGGGATTACTTGCTAACAACAGAAAAGTAAGAACAACAGTGAGGATTGGAATCTACAACTATTCTCTTTCCTCAAGTAAATGGGGATTTGGTTAGCTAAAAGCGTAGTTGGATATAACCTTAATATACTTCCAACATGTGGTTACAAGAGATGATAAACTAATGACCTTGGAGATGAAGTCCTATGAGGATGAATCGATCAACTAGATCTCTTTCCTAACTTCCTCTCCGTCGAGCTTCCTTTGGTCGCCTCGCTCAATTAATGATCATTTTCCCGGCACACTTCCTATCTTGCTATGGGTACGTTGAATCCCGGCCTAGAAAAGACCAGGAAAGATAACCTGACTTCTCTACGGATATCCCAACTTCAGCCCCAACAACCCCTGCTGACTCGCCCAATCCAGTAGCCAGTGGAACGGAAGATTGAAAGTTCCAAGGAAATGCCTAAATGAAACCTATCTTAGGGCTTCCAGAGAGAAGGAAATCCTTACTTTATAGTCGCATGCGAGTGTCATTAACTGGGCCGAGAAAACAAGGATTAAAAGCTTTAGCCACGAAATCCTATTCGAGTTCTAGCTCTGAAGATTAATCGATATCTTATCTGAGTGAGGGAAAGAGAGAAGAGACGAAGGAGATATGCTTGAGAATACCTACTTTTCTTTTCAAGAAAGGGGATGGGATTTCGGGGAGAGCTATTATGCTTTAGCTCAATCCACCAGTCCTTACGAAGGACAGGATTTGATAAATCAACTCATAGACTAATGAAAAGAAAGAACTTTCTTGTCTAATCGAATTATTCAACATAGAGCTGAACTTCCAAAAGGAGACCAATGTTAATAAAACAAAGAGAAGAAGAAGAGGGGTAAGTGGGCTTCTTTCACCTTTAGGAGTGGGATGGGACAGCTGAGGATATAGTGAGTGTGCCGCGAGTGAGAGATCAATTGTGTCCTCAATTGTTCCTCTCTGGTCCCATATGTATTCCAATCTTCAGTCTCATTTCTCACAACTATCTTTTAGAAGCAGATAGTTCACAGTGCTTATCCTATAGAATTGAAAGAATATATCACAAATGTCTAAGTTTTCACTAATTAGGGAGAAGGTTTTTGGCAGCGAGATGGGAAGTCTTGAAAAGACCGAATTGATGGCAAAACTTCTTCATATAATAGATCTGCTTTGGAAAGGTACCAAAAGATATCAGGAAAGGCATTCGAAAAAAGACCTGGAAAACCTAAAGCTAACAGCTAGAGGGAAGGATAACTGAAGACGATTATATGCATTTGTGACAATAGGCCATAGACCCTCGAGAGGAAAAGCTAGCAGAGAGTCGAATTGATCCAATGATCAAAAAATTTCATATTAATAGTAATCCCGAGAGACACTCATTCCCCCTAGAGGCTCTATCTCTTCCCTTCCCTGCTTTCAAAGCTACACTTGCTCCCGGCTGTTACACGTGTTTACGAGCCAGATTACGAGGAAGAGGCTCCTGCAGAGACGCCGTTGAATGCAGCCCCAGAGTCCCGAGCTGCCTGAACCCCGGAAGTGACTTCCTTTCCCGCCTTAAGTCCTTCGTTTTCATTCTCTTTTTATTGGAATGGAAGCATTCTTAGTTAAGGGTCAATGTTTTGATAATGTCTACCTCCTTACCCCAAGCAAGTAAGGATTTTGCTTTCTTCCCTCACTCGGCTCAGTGATTGAAGTTGCTCGCCTAGCCTTGAGTGGTAGGGTCGTAATTTGAGAAATTCCCCTAGTCTTTAGTCGGCTAAGTGCCTTGATCTTTCCGTCGGTTCAGCCCCCACCAAAAGAAGACATTCTTATGCTTTCCCGGCTCGATTCGCTAAAAGACCGCCCATAGATAGGTATGTATCCCCGCTGACCAATGGTAATGGTATCCCACAACCTCCGATTTCAAATCGAAATTGATATTCGGGCATTTTTATTAAGCAAGTTCTCTTTCTGTATAGATAGGCTCCACTCTCAACTGGCAAGGAGTTCCTCTTTCAAGACAAGAGTAAAAAAGTTATTAGTCTTCGATTCACCGAGTCGGAAGAGAGCGACAAGGGCTATATATAGAGTAAACCAAGCACAGCAACGAACGAGATAGTCTTACTATACGGAGGAGACGGAGACTAACAAGTAGACTATGATACTATCTCTTGTACAAGAGATAAGACATGGGAACAGACCCGCTTCTAGAGATTACGAATAGCGTGTGGACTTGCTTACATGTTCGGATGAGAACAGACGAGCAGCAGCCGGATGAGAGCACTAGCTAGCGAGATAAGCGTATGGCACTTTCTTAAACTATAGAATCACATGAGAGCTTTAGGAGATGAAACAATCAACATCTGGACTGGAACTCGCGGAGACCGAGAAAGGCGGATGTCATTGTGTCTGATACCGTACTTGAATCCATTCAATTCCTATATATCCCGCAGCGAGCCAATAGAGAATCGGGCACGACGTCAACCTTCTTCAGCCTTAGCCAAGAACCCCTCTCCTTACCGCTTCGTGGGTCTATAAGCACTTTAACACCCTATATCGGACTTCGGGTCGATCGGACCTCCGCTAAAAAATCAAGAAAAGAAGTCAACCCTTACCACGAACGAAAGAGTAAATGAATGATGGAATAAAGCCTGTCCGCGAGCCCGAAAACCTCTTTCCTTTCTTTCCTGGCCGAATCAACTCTTCATTTTCGAAATGCTGGTTTTGAGTCATTTAGTTTTAGTTAGTAAATATATCTTTGTCTTTTTTCCCGGATCATGATAATATGAGCTAACTCTCAAGACAAGAATAGAAGTCTAGAAGCCCCTAAAAGCGCATTAAAAGAGAAGGGCTCCCCCCTTCAACGTCAATCAATGTGGAAGGGAAAAGAAAAAGAAAGCAACCTACTACTCTAGGTCTAGTGCTACTCGCAGTAGATTCAACCATCACCCTTCAGGGCAGTTCTTCCTTATGAAGGTGGGACTGTAAAAGCACCGGTTGAAGTACCAACTCCAACTACTGCAGCTACGGCTGCGGATCTATCTAGTCCTTTGATCTAGTCTAATAGTTTTCCCGGTAGCCGGTAGAAGTAGAATGATACTATAGCCGAAAGTCCTACTATGGTTTAGGTTTGTTTCCGCAGCATCAAGCGACAGAAAAGAAGGTAGAACTTGAGTCGCTTCCGGTATCATAGTTGGCGCTCATCAAGTCTTTCCGGCATTTGATCCCTTTCACATGGGGATAGGAAAGGCTTAAACATTTTTAGAGCCACCTAAAAAGGTGAAGACGGTCAAGCAAGAAGACCAAGGGCATTCATCCTTGTGCTTTTGCCTCGACATCCAATCTCTGTACGGCTGACTCTACAGGCCAATATCACCAGCACCTAAGAAGATGGAAGAGGATAAGGCTGAAATGCAAGATCCACATTTAGAGAGGTCTTTCGGCTTGGACAAGACACATGTATCGGATTTGGATACGTGGGCTGTGGCTGCTGCTTTTCAGGGACTAGGCAATGTTAATTAGCCTCAACCATCATACCACCCTGGGTAAAAACCTCTTCACAAGTGGGCTCCACCTCGAGAAGAGAAAATATGGAACCGGGGACTGGATTGGTTAGGAGAACTAGATGTGAGCTTTTTGTTTGGACCAGTTGGGCTTTCCCCTTGTCTTTGCATCCCATTCTTTCCAAATCTTGTTGGATCCAGCCTTTTTCCGGGTTCGGGTCGGGGTTATCATACCTGGCAAAAAAGTAGGCTGAACACGGGTCGGTTTTGGATCCGCCTGACCCGAGAAAGTTCCCGCCAATGCCGGTCGTTCAGAGCTGCTTGTTCCTCTGGCGAAACCTCCGTCCCCGACGATGATGAGGGACATAATGAAAATGCATGCTCACATGTAAAGAACCCTGCTCGTCCATAGCGGCCGCACTGGAAACAAATAGAGGTTCAGGCCTTCATATTCGACTCTTTGCCATTTACCCCTTCAAATAGGGGAGCTTTTCCAAGTCCACTTCGACACTCAGTCTAGAAAACCTACCTCTACTTGTTCCCGCAGTTATTAAGTCCAGTATAATGGGCTTCCCTATGATATCCAAAATTTCGTCGAGGATCTCACGATCTCCACCGGCATCCCGGAGAATCTGACCCAACAATTTCTGAAATCTCCATCTCCCGCCACCATATCTCTGTAGGTCTTGGTGGTGGCCAAAGGATTACCGATATCCGAGATGATCATACGATCCTCTCCCACAACTGGCACAATGCCCTTAGAGTCTGTATATGCATATATATTAGACTCTGTTGAAGCTGAACATGGAGAATTGACTATCTAATCAGCGGAATGCGGCTTAGTCTTGAGCCCTTCAACCTTCCTTCCCCCCCCC
>JAKSZT010006958.1:0-13098 GCA_026826555.1 Tolypeutes matacus | reverse complement strand
TTTTTTTTTTTTCTCTCTTTTTATCTTTTTAGTTATTCTTACTAATTGTCTTCCTTTCTACACTCTCCTCTATCCCTTTCTCCCCTTTTTTTGCCTTTCCACCTTCAAACACCCTTATTATTTTT
Source organism: Tolypeutes matacus (assembly GCA_026826555.1). Lineage (NCBI taxonomy): Eukaryota > Metazoa > Chordata > Mammalia > Cingulata > Chlamyphoridae > Tolypeutes > Tolypeutes matacus. The sequence continues at coordinate 12,973 of JAKSZT010006958.1, read as the reverse complement.
GAAGTGTAGCTTTCTTGTTGACAAAATTCCTTAATATCTGTTTATATGTGAGTATTATGAACTCTGTTTTATTATTGAATGCCAGCTTTGCTGGATACAGAAATCTTGGCTAGATTTTTTTTTTTTCTTTTCTCACCTTGACTATGTTATACCACTGCCCACTCACCACCAAAGTTACAGATGAATAATAGACACTAAACCCTTGTAGTTGATGATTCTCTTTTCTCTTGCTTCTTTCAGTATTCTCTCTTTGCCCTGAGCATTTTAAAATTTTGGTAAGTATTAGGCTTGTGGTTGGCCTGTTAGGATTTATACTGCTTGGAGTGCTGTGGTTCCTGGACAAGTATATCCATGTCCCTCAATTAGTTGAGAAATTATCAGCCGTTATTTCCTCCAACACTCCTTCTGCACTCTTTCCCTTCTCTTCTTCTGTGATGCCTATAATGTTTATGTTTTTGCATTTTTTGTTGTCATTCAATTCCCTGGGTTTCTGCTGAATTTTTCTATCTTTATCTGCTCTACTATCTGATTTCAGATGTATTATCTTTGACATCACTAATTCTTTCCTCTGCTGTTCACATCTGCTGTTATGTACTTCCAAAATACTTTTGATTTCTTACATTGTGCCATTCATCAACATCAGATCTGTTATCTTTTTTACACACATATATGATATTTCAGTATGTTCCCACTGTGTCTTCTTAACATCCTTTATCTCTTCCCTCACTGCATTAGGTTGCTTCATGGCATTTACTTGGACATCCTTGATTAGTTGTTCCATATTCTACATCTCTTCCTGTTTTTAGTTTGTTCATGAGACTGATCCATGTCTTCCTTTTTTTTCAGTATGGCTTGTAAGTTTTGCTGATGTCTAGGCATCTTCTTATCTTGATGTGTTTATTCAGATGGTTAGCTTCTCTTTCTACTCTAGGATTTTATTTTGTTTTGTTTTGCATTAAGATTCCTCTTTAACACTGTTTCCACTTCCATATCTTCTTAGTTGTCTGTGTTGCCTTGAAAAAATATTAAGATCATAGATAAGGAAAGAAAGAAGAAGAGAAAAAGAGTAATAAAATAACAAAATAGAAAAGGAACCATAAAAGAGCCAAGTAAAAGTAAGTAATAGGAGTGGAAATCATAAAAATACAAAGGAAGTAGAATAAAATGGTGGAATAAGAAAGAAACAAGAAAAAGCAAAGAGAATAAAATAAAAGACTGGCTAAATGAGAAGAGAGGGAAATAAATGAATCCAATCCAGAGAAGGTGAAATGAAAGAAAACAATGGAAGAGGAAAGAATAAACTAAGAAAAGAAATAAAGAAACTGAGGAGAAAAAAAGAAGGAAATAAAGAAAGAGTAAAAAAAATTAAACAATCCAGGAAAAACAGGTTTCACTCTTAGGCCCCTGGGAGCTCTTTCAGGTACCCGGTGCTCATCAGTAAATCACCTTGAGCCCACATTCTACAAGCAAGTTACCCAGATTTAAATAAAGAGTAAAAAATAATAATAAATAAAAATAGAAAATAAAAGATCAAAAACCCTAAAACACACAAAAAACCTAGTCCATAAGTTTCTTGTTACAAGATGCCAGCTGTGTGCCTGACAACCCACTAGATCACTCTCTGAATCCCTTCCTTTAGGAAGTACTGAGGATTGAACCAGTGTCCTAGTATATGTGATGCAGAAGTTCCTCCACTGAGCTCTATCCACTCTACAGGTTAGGTAGGCTTCTGAAACCCTATCTGGCTCTCCCCACCCTCTTTTCCCTCAGTTATATTGGGCTTCTAACAGTTTCCTGGCTATCTCTTCTGGCTTCCTTCTCTCCCAGGCTGTTAGGTGCCTGTCCAGATCAACTATTAATACATGCAAGAACATGGATGAATTTCACAAACATTATTCTGATCAGCATGTTCACTCTAAGACAATTTCTGTTTCACAAAGAGACTGGTCCAAATAAACTATTTAAATCCTTGTTTGTAATAGCAGAAAATTAAAATAAAATTTAATTAGGTAAATGGATAAAGAAAAAAAAGAATGACTAAAACAAATTTTAAGATGTAGATTTCTGGGTAAGATAGGAAGAGCCCACCAATAGTTTGTGTGAGTTGTTGATGTAGATTTCCCCTATGTGCATTGATTACAGGTTGTCATTTTATTTAGTTTTTAAAATATTAGATATATACTCTTTTTTATATTAGCAAAATTTATTTTGCTTAAGTAGAATTCTTAAAGGACTACAGCTTGTTAAACAATGTAAATTAGTATAAGTAATTTCAAAAGCCAGAATTTTGTTTTGTTTTTTGAGTTATTTTTTAAAAATTCAAGCTATTCTAACAAGATGAATATTTTAAACGATTTCACTTTAAGTTATTGAAGACCCACAAATGAGCAACCCTCCTCATTGAGATAAACAAAAAACTATTGCCAACAAGTCACAGCGTGCACACACACACACACACAAAGAACTATGTAAAAAATAACTGTGTTCCCACATTTTTTGATGTTGCTTTACAATGGGATGATATGCACATTATCTTGCTGCAAACTTGCCATACAGACTTGGATTACATGTAGTCTAGACAAACAATTCAGTCCAAGTGGTACTAACTTGGATTACATGTAGTCTAGACAAACAATTCAGTCCAAGTGGTACTAACTTCAGACATTGCAGCAGTATAATTCTTTTAACAGCTCAATTTGTTTTATTCATTACCTTTTCTTCTAGACTGAAATGTAGGCTAGAAAAAAATGCTCCCTAATTTAAAAACTGGTATTGTTTAAATGAAAAATTGTATAATTTTGCAATAGAATTTACAAGTATATGTTCAAATTGAATTTGCCTTTTCTTCCTATCCTAGGCACAAAATTGGAAAGAAGAAAATTTTAAAAAATGCCTTAATTTCCAACTTCATGCATTCTAAATAAAGATGACCAAAACAAAAGTTTAAAGAATGAAAGGATATTTCACTGAAAAATTTTTATACAAAAACATAAGAAAAAGGGCCACTAGGTGACATTTTAATTTACAAATTGGTATCATTTTGGTTGACAAATATCCATATGTTCTTTATTTCATGCCATTAGAATTGCACAGAGGAAAAAAAAACAGTATAACTTCTGATTTTAATCACACATTTTCTTCCAAAATTTCATGTGGGTTAAGGATTCCAGGTACAGACATTCAGAGTATATTTCTCTTCCTTGGCCTGTCCAAAGATTTTCCTCTTTCTTCCAAAAACAGATCAGATGAATCTTCACCTACAAACTCCTTTATTTGCACTAGGAAATCCCTAAGCTTCTCCTTGAAAGCAGGGATATCCTGATTTAAGCTGAAAAGCCATGTCACAAAGAGCTTAACTTTAGCATCTTGTAGATGACAGAATGCAGACTTAAGATTAGCCACATATTCCTGAATAAACATTTGGTTGCTAACTGGATTTTCAGGGTTTAACAGTGTACTGATTTTTCCTTCATCTACCAAATTAAACATACATGCAGGAACTGATTCATGCATTGTTAAACCAGCATTACATGAAATGTCTGTCACCACAGAAAAGATGCACTGAAGAATATCACAGAAATATGTTTGATAGAAATCTTGAGCTGTAGCTTCTTCTTGGACAACATTTTGTAAGAGGGTAAAAAGTATCTGCAATCCTGTATCTGCAACACTCCTCATAGTGTGATTGAAAGTTCAAATAATGGAATCCAAAACAAGTTTGCACAGTGCAGGTTGAATAGCCAAGTATGCTGGGAATCAATGAAAATCGAGAGCCTGAAGTAGTAAAAACAATTTGTTCTCTGTTCAGGATACTCTTCAAAGACCTCTTCTATGATATTTAATGTGCATTCAAAAATAGCATCAAATATTTGAGGTATTTCAGCTCCTGTGAAGTATGTTCGTGAGACATGCTTCACTTGCTGACAATAATAGCCATAGTACTAATCACTTCTGGTTCTCTAGCAGCTGGGACATTTCTTTGATAATCAGTGAGAATCCCGCATCCAAAAGAGGAAGAATACAGTTTTCAGCTACCATCTGTGGATCATTGAAATGGTTAACCCAACCAGATATTATGTTTAAAGTTTCCCTTTTTACTGTTTGCATACTTCAAATCAGTGGTTGCTTTGTAACTATTTAACCATTAGCTTGGTTATCAGAAGAAATATTTTCACTGAGGCACTTGTAGACATTAAGCATATCTAAATAAATTCATCCAAGTTGATTTATACAGTGGTGTCCAACAGCTTTGCAAGCTCTTGCACTTATTTTCAATATGCTACCAAGTTGCTTGACTGTTTCAGGATCTTTAAGTATCCATATTTTTGTTAGCCTTCTGTTTCATGATTTCACACACTTGATTAAGTAGTTGCATGTGTTTTTTTTAATCAAATGTTCTTGTAAAGCTTGGCCTGTTTGTGCATAAATTTTGTGCTCCAAAGCTTCATAAAATATATGAATATGTTGAGGTGAAGATCACAGATTATAGTGTTAAGTTGTTCAAAATCTCACCAATGAAAGGCATTATTTCTCCAATCTGAACCTGAATGAAATGCCAGAGGTATTTTTCAGCAATTTTTTTTTTAAGTATTGTAAGCCACATCCTGGACTCATCATTGGTCTCATGCATGAATTCAAATAGCTTGTTAAAGAAAGTCTTTGAAATTGCCAGTGAGCTTTTAAAAATCTTGGATATTGACATCCTATATGCATGATATTTGATGAAATAGTTTATTATCTTTGTCTCTTTTCTGTTCACATAATCCTAATAGATCCTTTATAAGAGTAACAAGAAATCTTTTTCCATCCTCTTCATGCATTGCTCTACTAATGAAACCTAATATTTCCATGACATCTCTGTACCATGCAATTCGTTGTGAAGCTTCTCAGTCATTATTTCTGTATCTACATAATACAGATAAATAAGATAAACTAATGTTTCTCTCATATTCTTATACACATTTATGGAATCTGTATCTTTCAAGAATTCTCTCATAAATTCTCCCTGGTCATTTTCTACAACCAATACTTCCCTTGGTTTAGTCACATGACGAATCCTCAATAAACAGACCTTGGATAATACAGGCAGCTAGAGCTGTCTCCTGGGAAGAACATCAAAGTGTTGAAGTCAAGAGCACAATGGAGAGGCAGATATAGAGAATGGGCTCTATATATAGTTCAGCTGCCAAGTGATTCCCATACTCAAAACAAATTTTAAAGATTTTATTTTCTTCCACTTCTGATACCAAAAACATGTAGTTAAGGGCCTCCATCAGTGTTTCCCTGAGAAACAACCTTTTTATATAAGTTGACCATTTTCCTTAAAAATAGAGCAGAGAAACCAGCTGAGATTTTAAATAAAGTTCTCATCATTATCTTTCCCATTTGAGCATGCAAGTCGATTATTGGTATTTAAAGGAAGCATCTGCTTTAGCTGCATCATTGTCAGTGTAAATAATGTTACAAATTGTTCTTCATACTGGCTTATACTCACACCAGCAATCTCAGTGAGCTAATTCAGAGAGACATTTCAAAACATTGAAATATTCAGGAGTTTATGAGTTAATGTGTTGATTAACATTTTATGAAAATATATATCCCCATGAAATCCAGCTAAGAAATCGGAACAATGTTTCTAAGGTTGTATGTAAAACTGGAGAATTTTGGGAATTGTATCATATTTCATAATAATATGAAGACTTTCACACATCCTACTTGCTCCTTTAATGTCACTTATAAATGTTGGCCAATGTTTGGGCCTTTCTTGTTTCAGTATCTGAACAAGAATCATATTTAATTTCCTGATATACACCTTCTCCTTCTCTACACAAGTTGGAATAGATGACATCTTGATAATGAGGCCAACAATGTAGTGTTTTTATTCCTTCACATTGGTAATTTGGAAGAATCTTCCACCTCTTTTTTATCACATTTTCCAAAATTTGTAGTCTATAGTATTTTGTGTTCATATTCTGTGAAAATTCCAAAATTGTGTTGACTCTTGTCCATGCATTAGGATGCTCCTTGAAATGTGTCAGTACATCTGGAGCCATTCTTTGCTGGTTTTCTTCCCTATGGCATAAACAATTCACCACATTGTTTAAAAGGTTGATATCCACTTTTTGGCTGAAATGGAGCTGCTGACAAGCTGCATGGTCTTCTAACATGATGATTGCTGGCCTAGATTACCTGTATTGGAGACTGCCTCATCTTACTCACATTCTTAGTCACATTATGGCCCTTACTGAGTCCCATGGGCCATGGGGTTGTGCAGAGCCATGGCACAATGGCTGTCATGGAAGAAAGGGAGATCTATACTCTTGTGTGTATAATATATTTCATAAAAAGAACTAAAATAATCTTAAAAGTGGCAAGGACATTGTAAACACTAAAGTTAGCTTATAGGAAAGCAGGCCAGAAATCAACAATTGATTAGCAATTTCATAGCAATGGGTGTTCCAATGGCTAACAAATATGTGAAGAAAGGATCACTTAGATAACTTTTGCACAGAAAACAATTTAAAATAACAATGAAATATTATTTTATACCCATTAGAATGATGATAAAATTAATGTCATTCTTGTGAGGCACAAAACAAAAAATAATATGCCACAACTTACAAAATTTTGTAAAAGAGGTTGTAAACTACAATATAAACTATAATCCATGCTTAGTGGCAATGCTCCAAAATGTCTTCATCAATTGTAATGAATGTACTGCACTAATAAATTATGTTGTTAATGTGGGAGGTGTTTTTCCACTGATCCTTATTATATGGGAAGCCCCTATATATTTTTTGGTAACATTTATGTAATCTTGGTATCTTTTAAAAACATTTAAAAAATAATAGAGGAAACTGAATTGTATATGTGACAGAAAATAACTATGAACAATTCCTGCTGCAGACATACACAGAATACAAAAGCTATGTATGAGGTTTTACATATGAAAACATACATTATTCAGACAGAATAGTATCCCTGCAAATAAAAAATAGAGGGGGGAAATTACAGAATGGTTGGGTTGTATTACTGTTCTGCTGACTCTGCCATCAGAAGCAGGATACAGAAGTCTCTTAGAGATAAAGATGAATATCAAGGCCATGCAAAAGGTAGAGGACTGGAGCAAGAGGCTTGGGGGTAATTCAGTGTGTGGCTTCTGCCTTATTTAAAGGGGAATAATAAATTGAGTAAAGCTGCTGTCTGTAGTTAAACTTTTATTGGAAGCTTTGCGTTTAGGGAAATAGAAGGCAAAGGGCTCATTATCACTACTAGAATGTGACCCAAAGTATCTCCTAGCTCTGTGGACTTAACATATGCCTAATATCTCTATGAGGAACAAGATTGAAGTCATGAATCCTAGGAACCACTTTTCAATTGGACTTTCAACTGTCTACTTGGAGAAAGTGATGATAAAGCTATTAGAAAGTTTAAGTACAGATGGTAAAAGCCAGAGCTTAATGTGTGGTTTATGTGCATGTATGTGTGTGTACATGTGTGTGTTTGTGAGAGAGAGAGAAAAGGAGAGATTGTGGAGAGAGTTATATGGTGGGTCATGGGAATGAAGGATCAAGCACGTCAGAAAGTTTAAGCAAATGACTTATTTATTACTTACACAGCAAAATGAGTCAAATAAAAGAAGAGGAGAGATCCCAGTTTCCAGCTGCTTGCGTCAGGGTCAGTGGATGGAAGCTCTGCATGCCCCACTTCATGTTGGAGAGGAGAGACAAATCTGTGCTGCTCAAGGACAAGGTATTTATATATCCAAAGGGCAGTGGTCCCTGCCACTGAGAGTTCCTACTCTGATAATCAGCTAGAAATGCTTGCTTCTGATTTCAAGTTGCTCCATCAGACCTAACATGCTGCAGAATGGGAACATATTGAAATTTCTGCACACAATACAGAAGTAGGGGGTGGTAGGTGAGGATTGGTAGATGGCTGCTATGCTCTTCATGTTTTCCCCAGCAGATATCCATGCAAAGGAACCTATAAAACAAGATTATAAAACACCTGGTTAAGTCTATTGACAAGAAAAATAACCCTCTGCAAGTAGTTTTATGTATCAGAAGAGTCTTAAAAAATAAATACACAAACACACATATGTGCACATGTATGCTTTCAGAAACATACACTTTACAGTTAATAAAATGAAAGCATAACTATTATTCTACAACAAGATATTATAAAATAAATCAGGTTGGATGGAGATAACGTATATAAACAAAAACAGAAGACTTGGGAACAAAATATATTCATTTAAATAAAAATAAATGGAAATCATTCTAGACTTATATTAAAGGAAAATTTAATTAATTAGAAAATGATAATGAAAACTTCCCAGTATGTAAAATAAATAAGAAAGTATGAAATATGAAAAGTTAATAAATGGGGAAAATGACAAGAGAATATGGGTAATGGATAATAAGGCAGCTATAGCTGTTGTAGTCTTTAATAAAGTACACAGAGACTAATATGGTACAGTTTGTTCAAAAACTTTAATATTCAAAATTATAATATATTGAATACTGAAATTGTTATAAACATCTATTATAATAGTAATATATAAATAATTATTATATTACCATTTTAAACATTTATGGAATTGAAATGCTTTCTTTTAAATCAATATAAGAAAAAGTGGAAGAAAGAAGATTATGGGACACCTCAACCGTGGTTCAATTAAGTAGTTATGTCTAGCAGATGAGAAGTTGGAATACTAATTTGAAAATGATAAAAATAATTTTGAGCAGGGAGAATGGGCATCAAAGTGCAGGAAAGTGAGAGAGGTGATTTACAAATAGCAGAGATCGACTTATCCTGGAAGTTGTTTAGGATAATGAACAATATTCCTTATGGGAAGAAAATTAAAGTATTTTGACTGCAATAACTCAAGTCAATACAATCTATCCTAGGATTTTTTTTGTTTTTTACTGACTTGATTGAATGTTTTATGAATTGATGACATTCATTTGTTTTGGTTTGTTAAGATTCTACAGGAGAATATTCTTGCTGTCCTGATTTTGTGATAATCAGTGTAGCCTAAACATTCGCTATGTTAGAAACCATGCATGTGTCCCCAGACCTAGTTTTTCTCCCTAGGTCTGTTGTTTAGAACGCTGGTGAAAAACCAAGACTGATTTATTGTATGACCATCCTGTATGGGAAATGACTGTAACTTTAGGTATCTTTGGTCAACCTTAAGAGATATAGCAGGGAGGCAGATGTGGCTCAAATGGTTGGGCGTCCATCTCCCATATGGAGGGACCTGGGTATGGTCCCCAGGCCCTCCAGTAAAAATGACAAAAAAAAAAAAGGAGTGTGGAAGATGCACAGGTCACCAGGCCCCATGTACAGGCCCCATGTGCAGGTACGCTGCCAGGCCCCGCTGAGCCACACAGCAGGATGATGACATAACAGGAGAGTGGCACAAGGGAGAACCAAGATGAGACATGCCAAAAAACCAGGAACGAAGTGGCACAGGTGGGTAGGACGCCTCTCTCCCACATCAGAGGTTCCAAGGATTGAATCCCGGTGAAGACAGGAGGAGAAGGATAAGAAGAGAGGGCGGGAAACAGACACAGAGTTACCCAATGAATGGTCACAAAAATAGCAAAAATGGGGGGGAGGCTAAAAATAGATATAAGTTAATAAATAAATAAATAAATATTTTTTAAAAATGAACTTGATTTCCTGGATGAGGGAAATAATACAAAGGTATTATTTTATGTTTTGTATGAAATTTGTTAAAGCATGATAATCTTAAAAGTTATTTATTATGACCTCAGGAGGGAAGATGCCATAAAATAAAAGCTTGTATTAAAATTGAAAAAAAAAAAAGATTTTAGCCCCCGTTCTTTAGGGTATATTAATAAGTGAGACCTAAGTGCAAACTTTAAACAAATAGTTTCTTGTGACAAGAGAGAGTTGAATAATGTATACTTCAACCTCAAGCAAAATATCCAATTATATTTTTAGTACAGGGACAATTTTACTATAAAAGTTGCAATATAGTCATGATACTTTTAAAATTTTAAATTATGACTCTAGACATATGTCTTCAAGATACTAAAATAATTGTTCATGCCAGGGAAATGAGCTCACTCTTTGAACAATTTAGTCCTGTGGTCAATAATGTGAAGTCAAATCTCATGGAAGTTAGCATAGGACTTAAACTGAGCCCAGTGGCACTAAGGAGAGCTCCTTTTGCTATTCTACTACTTTGAAATAATGAGTACATTTTTATTCTTCCACTCACAATACACTTAGAAAACCAGGAAGCTTCTAATAAGCAAATTGACCATACATTGTATATGAAAATTGAATCTGATCCCAGGAGAAAATAAAATGTTTTCTCTAAGGTTCTCTTTGATTTCACTGTCCCAAAATTCCCTTTAAGTTAATTAATGCTGGGCTTTATTACTGTTCAAAATGCCAAGGTGAGCTGAGTTGGGAACTCTAGGGACGCTGTAGCAAGCTCCTCTCTGCGATCAAATTGCAGATACAAGGGCTTGTAATTTCTTCCTTTTAATAATTACTTTTAACTTATTATATTTTTGCATTTTAACAAGTCCCTTGACTGGCCCAGTATTGGAGTTGAATAGGGAGGGAGAGCTCCTTTTTACTTTTCAAAGTGGTAAATGTCAGCTCCAGGAAATAGGTAAATAAAGAAAGCAAAACTGCTTTTCAAAGCTTTTTTAATACTTTGAGACAAATTAAATTTTCCTCATTCCCTATATGTTAATCTGTCCTTAATTTAATTATAAAAAAATCTCATTGGGAAGCAGAGTGATGCCTAAGTTAGGGAAATAGAATTCCTACCATCTCAAGGAAATGTCTGTGTGAAACCTGCCCAATCACAACAAAGCAATCACTTTGAGCCTAAATTATTGGTTAGTTCTGATGCTTTTTATATTTTTGTTCTCAAAGAAATGTTCTTTATTGTCATTGTTGTTTTCTCTGTGCACCATACCTCACCTTATTGAAATAGAGCAGATACAACATTGGATCCATTTGATGATTAAGCTAATGTGTCAACTCAGCCAGGTAATTGTGTACAGTTTTTGGTCAAGCAAGCACCAGGTTATTTGTAATACAAGGATAGTTATAGTTTTTAGTCATCAGTGGCTTTACTGCATAGATGGCCAATTACATCTACAATCAACCAGGGAGGTTGCTGTCAGCAATGAGTGACATTTTAGGCAATCAGTTGAATGCCTTAAAAGGGGAAGTGATTTAAACATTCAGAGAGAATTTCCCAGCTAGTTGTTGGACAGCCAACATCTCCCAGAAACTCATCAAGGACTTTTATCAGAGCCCCTGGTTTGCAACCTGCCTGTGGAACCTGGACTTGTGCATCTCCACGGTCATGTGAGACACTGTTATAAAGTCTAATACTATTTACAGATGTCTCCTGTTGATTCTGTTTCCTAGAGAACCCTGACCAATACAGCTCACCATTAATATTTAATGAGAAAATATACTATTTATAATATATTTATTAATCTAACCACCACAGAAAAAGTCTGTTGTGATTTTATAATCTAAGTACTATACTCCACTACTCCTTTACAAATCCTCTTCCTAATCTTTAACTACAACAAACAAATAAAATTAAAAAAAGAAACAGAAAGCAGACTGGTTACTAATACTGAGTAAAATGCTTAGATAACTGATTACTGGATCATGGTAGAGCTGGGATTTATAACCTGAATAAACCATGTACATATAAAAATGAGTTATGTGTTAAACGGAAATCTTAGCCATGATATTAGTTTGATGAGTCTATTTGACCAATTAACTATTGTGACAGCTTCCAATCCACATTTGGAAATGAGCTCTGAAAAAGACAAAGAACAGAGCAAGGCTATATAGGGTAAATGAGAAAACTTAAAAAACATTTGGTCGGTTACTGTAAAATTACTTTTTTTCTTCTAAGAATTTGGTGATCTTACAGTTAGGTATAACACCTAGTAGACATAGGGCTTCCCTATATTTGATTTATTCTCCTTTTAATTTTTAAATTTATTTTATTTTATTTTTTAACTTTATTATTAAAAAGTTTTAGACTATGAAAAAGTTACATCAAAATCATAAGGGACTCCCACATACTCCAACCACTTCCCCTTTCACATTTTCCCTATGAATAACATCTTGTATCAGTGTAGAAAATTGGTTTCAATTGCTGAACAAATATTGAAGCATTGCTACTAACCATGGTCTATAGTGTACATTATGGTTTACACTTTGCACCATACAATTTTATAAGATTTGACAAAATATATAATGGCCTGTATCTATCATTGCAATTCATGTAGAACAATTCCACTGGCCCCAAAATGACTCATGTTCCACCTATTCTTCCTTCACCCTCCCCTCAGAAACTTAATAATCAATTTCTTTGTATCAATGTTACAAGTTCCTCTATTAATACAATAATATTAAGTCTACTTTGGTCCATGTTTGCATTACCCCCTTAAGTTTGTTCATTCCTCAATCTTGATGGCTTTGGGGTTGTGATGCCCAATCTACTAGATTGAGAGAAGGTGAGATCTCAAGGAGTAGATGAAGGAACTGTTTTGCTTGCAGATGTAAACACCCTCTGTTTTGGGGGGATGGGCTTTGTCCATCACCATGATTTCATTAGTTGTCCTGGGTGAGTCCAATGAACTGGAGAGTAGGTGCTGGCTACAACTCCACAGAAATCCAAGGCTCAACTGTAATATGAACAGACCAAAGATTTAAGTCTCTGGGACATATATTTAATGAATATAGTGCTAATTATAGGTTAAAGTAAATGGGATAGAAGAATCATGTGTAGGGAATTATTAATGAGTCTAACTCTGTTACATCAAGAAAATAGGTTAACATATATTCCAAGGTAAGGCCCATTGACAGGTTGCTGCTTTCATGGTGTTGTGTGCCTTGCCTATTGTTTCTACATGTCTCTAGAGCTCTCAGGAGCCCCCCCCCCCCA
>JAKSZT010006957.1:0-10005 GCA_026826555.1 Tolypeutes matacus | reverse complement strand
CTTTCTAGAAGTTTTTAATTCTTTTTGCTGCTTTGAGCCACTGTCTCAAAGAGCAGAAATATTTAAAACAAAATATTGGCATAATTATTAATCCTTATGAAATAATGGAGCTACTTTCAAATAGTTTTTGCTCATACATGTAAAACCACCTCATATTTAGATCAAGAAAATGAGTTCAACATACTCCAGAGTCTTCCCTAAAACCGCATCAATAGAATAGTCACTTCTTAAAAAGGGCTTTCTTTCCAGGAGTCCAAAGATCATCTTTAGAAGTTTGGTAAATAAGCTCCAAAATTGTTCCTGACAATGTTAGTCAATCAAGATCATAATTTTTATTTGTTACATACAGTATCAAAACCAAAAGATATTTTTATAAGGTTATTATTTCTGTTACATCACAACTTATAAAAATGTGATCAATTTCATTTTAAACCAGTCATTAAAAACAATTCCTCTTCTTTTTGGTTGACACATAGTTGATCAGGTGTAAATGAATGAATAAAAATGATATCCTAAAATTTAAAAAAATGGGAAATAGCAGAAGGGGCTCAAAAGAGATTAGATTATGCTCTGGTGATTAAATTACATTGTCTTCCATTTAACCATTTCCAAAAGAACAATTGCTTGTTGGTGCTAGAAATACTTATCACTTTAAATCTAAAGCAAGGGGAAATGTGTTTTCGCCAAAATAATACCAGTTCTCAAGTACTGTTGACTCATTAAGGCAAACACAAATCTACTAAAATTTGTGACTAATATTTCATAGAAGTCCTTTCACATTGCACTTCTCCACTGATTTAGAGATACAAAATTGTGTCATCTATGCATGGAGTTATATGAAGTGTTTATTTCTTATCTTACTGTTTAAATTTTTAAAGTAATATATCCTGTAATTACTTATAGGATGTTGTCATATTTGGGGGCATGTTTATTCTCAATTTTATGGTTTCATTGACTCTTGCTCATGAAATATTGGTCCTTAATGTGTTTTGCATTTATTTGTTTTAAAGCCATTTTAAGCAGGTGTTATATTATTTTATACCACCAGGTGGCCTTAGTTGTTGAAAAGATCAAACCCAGTGTTTTGATTATGTGTCTAATAAGTTCCCATGAATTTCCCAAAAATTATCCTTCATCTTGGAATTGTATTTATGTTCATTTCTTGGATTAGGGAATTTTCCATTAAAAAGAAGAGAAGAGCAAATTAGTTTTCCCAGCCCACTCAAGGGGCTGTCTTTGAATCTGTTCCTGTCAATCCTTTTCCATTTGTTACTTTGGACAGAAATGAACTTATCTACCTTTCGATGGGACAGTGATAGAGTTTTCTTTGCACTTTCTTATTGTCAGTTCTGTACTTTGGATCTCTGATGATGGAAAGATTCGATATTTCAAAATCTTACTTATCAAGACTATATTCCCCACCTCAAGTCCTTGCCCACATGTCAGAGAACTAAGACTCAAGTAGCTGGAGGTGTTCTGCTCTGATCCCCAATTCTCATTCAAGGTCATGACAACAGCCTTCCCCATCCTGACAGAGTTCCCGTGTCTCCATGACTGAGTCTAGTCATAAGGAACCATGAAAGGCAAGGAATGATTAAGGAACTGTTTTAAGTTCCTTTTGAAGATTGAGAATGAAGTTTGAGAATGAAGAGACATGATAACTAAATGCAATATAACATTTCAGCCTCTTTGGAGATATCCCTGAAGGACAGTGATGAAGGGAAATTCTCATTCCTTTAATCTGCTCGAAAGCAAAACTTTGAGGAGTGCAGCTGACTGTTCATTTTGTTTGGAAGGAGATTGAATATCAATTCCAAGGCTGTAGCCAATGGCTTGGCTGGATTATGAGGAACATAGAAGGAACATGACTGGCAAATCATTGGCAAGAGGTTCTAGGAAATTTACTGAATGTCATTCATGGAATAAGATATGCAGTGTTCTAAGGAGAAGGTGAAGAGTTTGATGAACACTGTTCTCCTGTATGACACTGTATTAGTCTACCACAGCTGCTGTAACAAATTAGACAAACTAAATGGCTGAAAACAACCGAAATTTATTCTCTCAGTTGAGTAGTTTTGACTTCTGAAGGCAATGTGTATTCAGGTCCATACCCCTCTGAAAGCTTGACAGGAAATTCCTTCCTTGTATCTTCCAGCTTCTGTTGGCTCCCAACAATCCTTGTCATTCCTTGAAATGTAGATGCATCACTCCAATCTCTGCTTCCATCATCACATGGCCTTCCTCCTTGTGTGTCTATATTTGTCTCCTCTTCTTAAAATTTAGTCACTGGACTTAGAATATTTTGTATTTGAGGCTTTTGAAGTTCAGATTAATCACAGGAACTGCAGGAATATTATTCAGCCATAAAAATAAATGAAATACTGATAGGTGTTACAGCATGGCTGAACCTTAAAACCTTCATGCTATGTGAAAGAAGCCAGGCAAAAAAGGTCATACATTGTTGATTTCATTCATATGAAATATTCAGAATTGCTAAATTCATAGAGAGAGAAAACAGATTAGTATTTGCTTAAGGAAATGGCAAATGACTGCTTAATGAGTATGAGCTTTCTGTGTGTAGTGATAAAAAATTTCCAGAGCTAGACTGTGATAATGGTTGTACAACATTGTGAATTTACTTCATTCCTCTGAATTGTAGACTTTTAAATGGTTAAAATTGCAAATTTTCTGTTCTGTGAGTTTTGCAAAAATAAAATATATCTTTAGCTTTTTTTGGAATTGTGGCTTTAATTATTTACTTCTGTCAGATTTTGCTTAACACCTTTTGAATGTTTGATCTTTGTCATTTATATATTTATTTTTCCATCTTCCTGATGAATTGACCCTTTTTTCTTAATTAATATGATTTTTTATCTGGAAAATGTTTCCTCTAGAAAACTATTTTTATCTGATATTAATATTACCTCTAAAACATTCTTATGTTTTTCGTGTGTAAGGTATAGATACATATTCAACCAATTTTCTTTTAGTCCTTGGATCTTTATAATTAAACTATGTTGTGTCTATACATAATAGTTGTATTATTTTACTTTGTGGTATGCTCTTCATGCCTTATCCTGGGTTGCTTCTATATTTTGAGAATTTTTAA
The DNA here is from genome assembly GCA_026826555.1 of Tolypeutes matacus. NCBI lineage: Eukaryota > Metazoa > Chordata > Mammalia > Cingulata > Chlamyphoridae > Tolypeutes > Tolypeutes matacus. The sequence goes on along the minus strand of JAKSZT010006957.1, from coordinate 6,896 downwards.
AAAATCCTTTTCATGGATTTTTCAGGCCTGCCCATTTTTGTTCATTATTGAGTGTTCTAGGGATTTAAAATTTCCTATTAATGTTCACAGTTCACTTAGGGTTATTGTTACACTACTTCATGTAAAACACAGAGACCTTCTAATGATGCAGGTCTATATACCTCCTGCTTTGATATATTGGTTATATTTATTTTTCTCTATATGTATTTATACCTATGAGATATTACCAATTTTCATGACTCAATTTCATGTAATTTAATGAATTAGTAAACTTAATTTTTTTATTAACCCAGACATTTTACATTTCTGATCATCTTTATTCTGTATTGAGTTTCCATTTGTTATCATTTCCCTTCAACCTGAAAAACTTCACAGTGCTGGGTGTGATGACAAAAAACGTGCTAATTTTTTTTTAAAGAGCTTTTATTTTGCTCTCTTTTTGAAGTATATTTTTACTGGCAAAGAATATGTAGAGAACAGCAAAAATTGCAGTCCTTTTTGGTTTCATCCCTCTCTTCTTCCTACCACACCCTCACTGCTTTCCCCTAGGAGCACATGAAATCTTGTCTTAAGAGACTCTGAGAATCTTACCTCAGGTACCTATGGTTCTTCTCTGTGCCCTGTGATTTCCCTGAGTCTAAATTTAAAGAAAAATATTTGGAAATTGAGCTGAGAATTCAGGATACTGTTAGAGGAATGTAAATATAAACAGAGGACAAAAAAGAATAAACATTCCTAACATTCAGTATTTAAAATGCAATTTATTTTCTTTTCTTTCTTTTTTTTCTTTTTGTCATGCAACTATTTACTCATGTAGCAACTTCACCAATAAATTGGTCATCAATCTCTCTATGTAACTATTTTTTAATATACTTTTTTATTTTTTATTTTTTAAAGAAACTTAGATTACATAAATGCAACACAAAAAATACAGGGGATTCCCATATGCCTCACTACTTAGCCCTCTCACATTTTCCCACATCAACAACATCTTTCATTAGTGTGGTATATTTTCCACAATTGATAAACAAATCTTGGAGCATTGCCACTAAGCAAAGATTATAGTTTACATTGTAGCTTATATTCTCTCCCACACATTTTTGCAAGTTATTGCAAGATAAACAATAGACTGTATCTGTCATTGCAATATCATTCATGATAATACCCAAGTCCTGAAAATGCCCCCAAATTACCCCTATTTTTCCCTCTCCCTCCCCTCAGAACCTCCAGTGGCCACTGCCTCCACATCTATGATAAAAGTTCTTCCACTGCTACGATCACAACCTGCTGATAGTGGAACAACTGTATGTCTACTCTAGTCCATCATCCATTTCCCAGTCCTGAGGATTCTGTGATGGTGATGCCCACTACACCTCTAATTGAGAGGGGGCTTAGATCCCATGGGGAAGATCAATGGGATTTTCTTGCTTGCAGTTGCAGACTCTCTCTGTTCCTTGTGATTGTCATTGTCAGTCATCATCTCCTTGTTAGTTGCCCTGGGTGAGTCCAAAGAACTGGAAAGTAGGTGTTGCAAGTCTGTTGAGATTCAGGGCCCAACTGGTACATGGACAGCTCAAAGATTTAAGATTCTTGGACAAACAACTAACAACTCTAGTAATACCTATAGGTTCAAATTGAAGGGTAACAGAACCATATGTAGGGAAATCAAAACTGAGTCCAATTCTGTCACACTGGCAGGGTGCCAGACTCCTGAGCAGTCTGCCTTGCCTGTAGTGTCTGGATGTCTCCAGAGCCCTCAGGAGCCCCATTATTTGTGGTAATATTTACATTGGCAGGCAATGAGCTCCCACTGAGATGTGAATAAGTGTAAACTCTGAAATGACATATTAACTCACTTTGAAGTCTCTTAGCTATAAAGAATCATTTACCCTTTCCCCCTTTTGGTCAAGTCTTTTTCCAGTTGCTTTGCTAGTTGGTGCTTGGTAATAATCCCTTAGTACCAGGAAGGCTCATCCCCAGGAGTCATGTCACATGCTGGAGGGTAGGTAATGCAATTATCTGCTGAGGTTTGGCTTAGAGAGAGGCCATATTTGAGCAACAAGGAGGTTCTCAGGAGGTAATGCTTAGGCACGCAATAATACTATGCTAAGTTTCTATTTCAGAAGTAAAGGTTCATAAGTACAGTCATCACAATCAAGGTCCTGTCAATTGTCCATACTCCTTCACTAGTCACTGCCCCTGTACTCAGGGAATTCTTGTTGTCCCATTAGAGAATACGGCAGAGCTCTCTAGGATGAGAATTCGATATTTCTTTGGTTATTGTGTGGATCTCCACCCACTGTGCCAATACCCCATGAACACTTGAACACATTCATATGCTTTATAGGTATGCCCCAGGTGAAAATCCTTCCATGCATCTCCCATCTCTGATGCCACACATCCATGACCCTTAATTAGCACAATTGTAACCCTTCTGTCATCCAAAACTTCATCAAAATTTAAGCTAACAAAATAACACAATTAATAGGAAAATGATATAATAATTATGATTTAAATAATAACAAAGAAAATACCAAAAAAATTAATTTTAAAATAATCAAAATTTTAAAAATATAAAACTAAAAAAAAAAAAAACCTTCCCATTATATCTCTCATTACTATAAAAACTGTCATCTTTTTTTTTTTATTTTTAAAAAGATATTTAGATTACATAAATGTTACCTAAAGATTATAGGGTTTTCCCATATGCCCCACTCCCCACACCTCCCACATTTACCCACATTAACAACATCTTTCATTAGTGTGGAACATTCATTGCAATTGATCAACACATTTTGGAGCATTGCCACTAAGCATGGATTATAGTTTACATCTCAGTTATCACTCTTTCCCACAAAATTATGTAGGTTATGGCAAAATATATAATGGCCTGTATTGCAATGTCATTCAGGACAATTCCCAAGTCCCAAAAATGCACCCTATATTATACCTATTTCCCTGTCCCTGATCTCAAAACCTCCAGTGGCCTCTGCCTCCACATCAATGATATAAGTTCTACTATTTCTAGAATCACAATAAGTGTATAGTAGAATATCAGGCAGTCCACTCTAATCCACATTTCATTACCCAATCCTGAGGATTCTGGGATGGTAATGCCCACTCCACCTCTAATTGAGAGGGGGCTTCAGTCCCATATGGTGGATGGATGGGACTCTCTTGCTTGCAATTGTAGACTCTCTTGGGTCCTTGGTATGGTGGTTGTTTGTCATCATCTACTTTTTAGTTTTCCTGGGTGAGTCCAATGAACTAGAGAGTAGGTGTTGCAACTCCATTGAGGGCCAGGACCTAGCTGGCACATGGACAGCTCACAGATTCAAATCTCTTGGATGTACACCTACACACTCCAGCACCAACTATAGGTTCAAATAGAAGGTACAGAAGAGCCATATGTAAGGAAACCACAACTGAGTCCAATTCCACCACATTGGGGAGCACAAATCCCAAAGTAGGGTTCACTGGCAAAGCAGCAAACTCATGAGCTATCTGCCCTGACCATAGTGCCTGTGTGTCTCCAGAGCACTCAGGTGCCCCACTATTTGGGGTGGTGTCTAATTTGGCAGTCAATGGGATCCTTCTGAGTAGTGCATAAGCTTAACCTCTGGAATGACCTCCCAACTTACTTTGAAGTCTCTTACCAATATACACTCATTTGTCTTTACCTTTTCCCCCTTTTGGTCAAGGTCTTTTTCTAGTTGCATTGCTAATTGGTACTTGGTAGTAATCCCTCAGCATTAAGGAGGCTCATCCATGGGAGTCATGTCCCATGTTGGGCAGAAGTTATTGCAAATATACACTGAGTTTGGATTAGAGAGAGGCTACATTTGAACAACAAGGAGGCTCTCAGGAGGTAATACTTAGGCACCCTATAATACTAGGCTAAGTTTCAATTTCAAGAGTAACTATTCATAAAAACAGTCTTTAATATCAAGGGACCATCTTTGGAACATCCTCCTTCAGTAACCATAGCCTCTGTACTTGGGGGATTATTGGTGTTCCATTAGAGAATGTGGCAGAACTCCCTAGGGATGGGAATTCAATATTCTTTTGGTTATTGTGTGAAACTCCACACCATGACAATGCCCCATGAACTTTTTAACGCCTTTATATTCCTTATCTGTATGCCCAGGTGAACTTTCTCCCATGTGTCCCTCATCACTGACACCCTACACAAATTGTCCTCCCCTGCCATAGTTGTAAACCTTCTGTGATCCAAAATTTTTTCAAAATGAAGCCAATAAAATAGCCAAATACAATTAATATGAAAATGAAATAATAATGATAGTTTTAACATTAAGAAATAAAATACAAAAAAGTTAAAAAATAAAAAATAATGAAAAAATTGGGGATAATAAAATATAATGAAAAAATATAAAATAATTTTTTTGACATTTTGCCTTTCATCACTGTAAGATCTGTTGCCCTGTATGTAGAGTGTCATTGTCTTACATTTATTCCCCCAGTGTTTTACTTTTTTCATTTTGTCTTCGAAGAAGTTTTAGGTCACAGCAAAGTCATGTACAGAATATCGGGCACTCCCATATATCAACATCTTCCCTTCTTCCCCTTTCCCCTATTAATAACATTTTATATGTGGATGGCACATTTGTTACAACTCATGTACAGATATTGAAGCATAGCTACCAACCATGGTCAAAGGTTTACATTATGGTTTACATTTTGGACCATACACTTTTATAAATTTTAATGAAACTTAAAGTGGCCTGTATCCATCATTGCAAGGTCATGTAGAATATTTCCATTGCCTTCAAAATGCCACCTGTTCCATCTATTCTATTCTTCCCTCCCCATCCCTTCAGGATCCACAATAAACACCAGGCTTCACTCTTTGCAGGACCGGATTCATAGTTACTTGCAATGACACTGAGGGCTTGGCACACTGATCTTTCCTCCCCTATTGGGTGCTACCCATGTTCTTGAGAGACTCCAGGCCCTTTATTTGAGAACTTAGTGAGCATCCCCAGGATGGGAGTCCAACACCTTCCCTCTCATTATATGGGTCTCCAACCACTGATAAAACACACTTTTTCAAGATGAACACTCACACACTCCCCAGAAGCTTGCCCCAGGTATATCCTATCCCAAATACCCCCACATCCAACACCCTAAACCAGTAACCCTACCTTGCCTTATTGCCAAAAGAGCATTCACAACATTGTAGTTTCAACCAAGTACCTACCAATCCCCAGTGTTCACCTGCTCCCTCCCCCCAATCCTTCCCCTAGTTCCATGTATAGTCCAACTCCCCCTCCACACCCTACCCCCCTGACATACCTGTACCACCTAATCCAATAATATCACTGCACCACTGTCATGCCCCTCCACTGCATAACTACACACTTCCACCTTATCATAGATTTTGCCGATATGGCCATTGGCTCACAGTCTTCTTCTTCCTTTCTATTTCCTCTCAACTTTTCTTCGAGACTCTAGCTTTATGAGTTTACTCAGTTTCCTTAATTCATATCAGAGAGGTCATGTAATATTTGTCTTTCAATGACTGGATTGCTTCACTCAACATAACATCCTCAAGATTCATCCATATGTTTTCTTCTAGAAATCTTATCCTCCTAGTTCTTTTAGGTCTTAATACCTTTTCAGTTAGTTTTTGTATATGATATGAGATCAGGGTCCTCCAACATTCTTTTACATGTGGATATCCAGTTCTCCCAGCATCATTTATTGAAGAGACTATTCTTTCACCATTGAGTGGACTTGGCAGCCTTGTAAAAAATCAATTGGCCATAGTTGTGATGGTCTTTTTCTGAATATTTCTAAGGATCTATTCAATTTGATTGGTCTATATATGTATTCTTGTGCCAGGACCATGTTGTTTTGACCACTGTAGCTTTGTAATAAGTTTTAAAGTCAAGAAATATGTGTCATCCAAGTTTGTTTTTCATAATGGTTTTGGTTTTTTGGGACAGCATATCCTTTCAAATAAATTTATTGACTTTGTTTTCCATTTCTGAAAAAAAAAAAGTTTCATCCATGTTTTCCCATGTGTTAATACTGTATTCCTTCTTATAGCTTAGTAATATTCCATTGTATGTACATATCACAATCTGTATATCCATTCATCTGTTGGAGGGCATTTGGGTTGATTCCAAGTTTTGGCAATAGTTAATAATGCTGCTATGAACATTGGTGTGCATATATCTGTTCATGTCCTTGTTTTCAATTTGTCTATCTTAATACATACCCAGCAGGGGAATTGCTAGATCATATGGCAGTATTATAGCTAATTTTCTGAGGAACCACCATACTGTCCTCCACAATGACTGCTCCATTCTACATTCCCACCAGCAGTGGTTGAGCATTCCCATTCCTCATCCTCTCCAACACTTGTAATCTTTTATTTTTTTAATAGTCACTGATCTAATGCATGTAAGATGATGTCTTATTGTAGTTTTGATTTCTGTTTCCCTAATAGCTAATGATGTTGAGAATATTTTCATGTGCTTTTTAGCCATTTGTATTTCTTCCTTGGAGAAGTGTCTATTCAAATCACTTGCCCATTTTTAAAATGGATTGTCTTTTTATTTTTGAGGTGTAGGATTTCTATATATACGCAAGGTATAAGGCCCCTTTCAGATATATGGTTACCAAATATTTTCTCCTCTTGAATAGGCTGCCTTTTCACTTTATTGACAAACTCCTTTGAGGTGCAAAAGTTTTTAATTTTGAGGAGATCCCATTTATCTATTTTATTCTTTCACTGCTCATACTTCAGGTGTGAAGTTCATGAAGCCATTTCTTATTACAAGATCCTGTGGATGCATCCCTACATTATCTACTAAGGTCTTTATGGTCTTGGCACTTGTATTTAGATCTTTGATCCATATTGAATTAATTTT
>JAKSZT010006954.1:0-17429 GCA_026826555.1 Tolypeutes matacus | reverse complement strand
TAAATTGTAAACTATACTGTAAATCATTGACAATGTTTAGTTGCTATATTTTGCTATCTGTATAACAGTTATAACAATGCTAACATACAAAAAAAGAGTTTTAATATGGGGTGGGGAAGGGGGGGTGGTTTGATATCTGGGAGTCTCTGGTATTCCATGTGTGACTTTTCTGTGACCTAAAACTTCATTGAAAATAAATGAAAATTTGGGAGAAACTGGGGATTGAGAGGGGGATTAGGTGTCACGACACACCAGACATCCGATAACACAGTGAAAAAAGAAAAAAAATATATATATATATATATTTAAAGGCATTTCTTTTGCTTTATTCCCTATTTTTTTGAATGTCCCAATCCGCTAATTATATTTTGTTTTGTTTTTTGTTTGATTTGTTGTTGTTTTTTTTTCCCTGAGTTTCCTTATGTTTGTCTCTTGCATGTAAGCTTATCATTGTTGTTTCTTTTTCTTATTAGGTATATTTGATTATTATATGGAGTACATATTCATGGAAGATTTAGATCACAGAAGGGTTACAAATGGGTATTGCAGGGGATTATTGCTGGGGGGTGTCTGGGAGGGGTGTTTCATGGGAGTAAGTTTATCTGAATATACATGAAAGATATACAAAATCGATCAAAAGAACAAAGGTTGGGGCATGGTCATGGTGGGTGCACAATCACTCAATAAGTGAGGAAATCTGAATTCCTAGCCTGGAGAGCTCTGCCACATTCTCCAAGGGAGCAGCAACAGTATCTGAGTTCAGGGACAGTGTCTGTCAAAAGAGGATGGCCCACTGATGATTTTGTGTTATCGATGACTACCCTTATGAGTCTTTGTTCTTGTAACTGAAACTTAGCTCACTGTTATGGGGTGCCTAAGGGTTACCACCTGAGAGCCTCCTTCTTGGTCAAATGTGGCCTCACTCTAAGCTAAACTTAGCATATGAATGCATTACCTTCCCCCAAGTGTGGGACATGACTCCCGGGGATGAGCCTCCCTGGCAATGAGGGATTAATACCAAGTGCCAACTGGCAACACAACTGGAAAAAGACCTTGAATAAAAGGGGGAAAAGATAAAGACAAATGAGTTCAAGTGGCTAAGAGACTTCAAAGAGATTTGGGAGGTCATCCCAGAGGTAACGCTTGCACACACCTCAGTAGGAGCTCATAGAACATCTAAGTGCATATCACCCCACACAGAGGGGCTCCTGAGGGCCCTGGAGACACCCAGGTCCTATATAAGGGGAGATAGCCCCAGAGACTGATGCCTTATCAGTGGGCTCTATTTTGGAATCTTTGCTCCTGAGAGTGACAGAATTGGACTTAAATAAGTCCTCCCCTGTACATGGTTCATCAGTCCCTTCTATTCAAACTTACATGTGATGCTGGAGTTTTTAGGTATACTTCCAGAGACTGAATCCTCTGGCCTACCTATATGCCAGGTGTGCATGGAATCTCCGTGGAGCTGCAACTCCTACCCTATAGCTCAATGGACTCATCCAAGTCACCTGGCGAGGAGACAACGATAGGCAACGGCCAGCCCAGGGAATGGAGAGGGCCTGCATCTGCAGGCAGGATCATCCCACCCACCATATCCATGGGATATAATCCCTCTCTCACTTGGAGGTGGAGTGGACATCACCATCCCAGTCCCCTCAGGATTAGGGGAAGAACTATGTTCTAGAGTGAACTTAATGGTATTCTGTTGTACACATATGGTGATTCTAGCAATGGAAGAAATTATAGCAGTGAGATGGAGCCAGTGGCCATTGGACACTTTTGGGGGTAGGGAGGGGATGTGCAGTTGAAATACAGGTGCTTTTTCAGGACTTGGAAGTTGTCCTGAGTGCCGTTGTGGCAACAGATATAGTCCATTTTAAATCAACACACACCATTCAGAACTGTGTGGGAGAGAGTGTGCTTTATGATGTGTACTGTGGTCTATGGTTGATGGCAAGGCCCCAGGATGTGTAAGTCCACTGAGGGTGATAGGCCACACTTGTGAGAGATGTTTGTGTGGGATAAGTTGGGAGGTGTGGGAGGTGGGAAACATGGGAATCCCTGTAGGTTCCGTGTAATATTTACGTAAACTAAGCACCTCTTAAAATATATATATATAAAACATTTTTGTAAGCAAATGCACATATATGCATATATATTTATATATCATTTTACAAATATTGGTATGTATTGTGAAAAATTTGATTTTTACCCACAATAAAATATAAATAAATTAAAAAAAAAACAATTAACATCATGATATAGTTTACTGTATAACAATTTTTGTATCTGATTACAGAATTTGCAGTTTCTTTTAATTTTAATGGTTGTTTTTACAATTAATAAATTTCAAGTATATTGTTCATACTTCTTAATCTCACTAGTTTTTACCAAGAATCAAATATTTCTATATAGGAGTTCTATGAAGAACTCTTATTTAAACGTAAGCCTTCTTATTTGACTTGCTTGTTCACCAAGTAAAAAAAAATAATAATAAACATACCAATATGAATAATAATAAAAAAAGAAGAAAATGGTTATTCCACAAACCAAATTGAATCCTATATTACTGAACCATAGTGTCTAGCCATGATCCCAGTCACTGGGTTTGAGAGGTAAGTAGGAAAATATCATTTTGTTTGGGGAGTAGAGAAGAGAATAATACTGTAACTTTAAGTGACATATTCTGTGCTACTATTCCATAGCCATGTGTTAGTACAAACACATTTTAAGTTTATTGGTAGAACTAAAATGAAAACCATTTATTCAGATAACAATAGCCAGGACCAGAAAATATTCATGAGATTTGAATCTCCTTATTGAGGTATTAACTATGTAAATTGATTTTGCAGAAAAAAAAATCTACTGTAGATAAAGAAGAGAGGCACTTTAGTGTCTATAAAAAGGATGAAGGAAGGAAAGAAACTGAGATGCTAAGAAAATATAAAAAATATCTCTAAGGGAAATGGTCATGATTAGCATTCCTTTCAGAGGTAATTCCCAATCCTCTGTGGATAATAATTAAATCCTATTGATGTTGGAGTTCTAGTATGCTTATTTTTGTATGAAATATCATAGAAGTTGATGTAAAACAAACAGTTCAAGCTACCTATGAGATAACCTAAATACCGAATCATCGGAGCAACTTACACAGTTTGAGAAAATTCTTGCTCTATCTCTAGTGCTTGTGCTTGATGACTAATTTTTTCAATGGAGAGACTCAATGTCACTCCTCCATTGTACCACATATTTCTTAAAATAACAAAAATGTGTGTTTATTCATTGTAATGATATACAAATTAAGGTAGTTGCTTAAATAAAACATGAGTTTTTAGAACTCCAGACAAGATTTGATCAGTGTCTCCAGAGTAATATTTAATGGTCTGCCATCGGGAGGGACAGGGATAGGACATATCAGAGACATCACACCAAGATTATTCTTGGAAAGAAGGCTTTATCATTTTCTCTTTCAGGTTGGTGTAATTTCCCTTGTTCATAAAGTGTTAAATTGTTCCACCTCTTTTTTTTCCAGCATTTCTTCAGGAAAGTTTCAATTAGATCAGGGCCCAAATCAGGTCATTACAAATACCAACAAAGCATTTTTGTCAGTCTGGGAATATGGGCAAGAATGGTGTCAGTGAATAATATGTGACAAATTGGAAAAAAAATCATTAAATTAAAACTCTTGGTATGTGAATATGAAAACCTAGGATGAACCAGCGATCTCAGAACCTAGATCATACAGGTGAAAGGAAGCTATTTCAAAATATCAACCTTGAGTATCCAATAGGGAGAGCAAATATATAAGACCTGATTGAAGGAACGTCAGTGGCTAAGGATAGCGTTATTTTTTCTATGGATCCTTGCACCTGCTGAAATTAAGTGATCACAGAGAGTGGCTTTTTAAATCCTTTTTTCCTGGTTTCTTTGAGTCTTCCTCGGGAAAGTGTATAATCAGAATTGACACTGATTTGTTCTTTTCTGTATACCAATTCATAGATACCTACCGCTCTTCTCACGGGAGTGGGTACATATGCTTTTAACCTCACTTTTTGAACAAACTTTTTTCATCTCATTGCTGTATATTATAGGACAAGCTTTAATTTTGTAAATGTAGTATTAAAGACAAACTGTATTCTAGGAAAATAAATATCTTTCCCTTTTTCCTGCACATATATAGACATATTAAAATGGAACACTATAAGAAGAAATGAAGTTGTGAAACATACAACAACATGTATGAACCTGGAGGACATTATGTTTAGATAAGCAAGCCAGACACAAAAGGATAAATACTATATGATTGCCTTATTATTAACTGATCCAACTTTATATTCCTTCCACCATTATCCCATATCCTTAGTATCCATTCCCACACATATTCCCCTGATTTCTGTCTATATAAGTTGGAAAACTCATGCAGTTCTTTCAGAGTATAGCATACTTCCTCATGGGTCACACTTTGTATTTCACCTTTGGGGGCTTGTTGTGATTTTATTCTAGTAATGGGTCTCAAAGACAAGAGGGGTGGGGGATCTGGGTAAGGAGAAGGATTAGAGATGTCTTGCAGGCTACTCACCTGAGGGCATTCCTTTGCATTTTCTTCTGGTGAGACAGGATTATTCTCTTCAGGCAGGGGTTGGAAGACAGATTCCTCAGGGCAGACTGAAAGTTGGACCATGCATGCTGGAGATTGGTTGGTACCTGCCTCGTGGCTGGGAGGAGGTACAGACTCTATGGGGCAAGGTGGAGGCTGGGCAGTGCAGGCTTCCATTTGGCTTGTACCCACCTCAGGGCTGGAAGGAAGTCCAGACTCCCTGGGGCAGACTGGAGGCTGGATGATACAAGGTTGAGAAGGTGTGGTCTCCACAGGGCATGACATCACAGGTTTATCTGGTAAAGTCTCAGCAGAATTTAGGGTTCCAATGTCCCCACCAATATTATCATCATCCCATATGTCTCCGTCCCAATCCTCGGGGTTCCACTCCTTTCCAATCAATGCCTTCACTTTAATTGCAGAAACCCTGCAAGGTTGAGATTTTAGTTTCCTCTGTAATTCTGCTACTCGTACAATGAGAGACTGGGTTTGATTCTCAGATATCTCAAGTCTGTGGCAACAGGAGACAAAATTTTCTTTCAAGGCACACGTAGAAACTTTCATATCATTCATACGGCATTTAAGTTTCAAAATTGAAGACTTTAGCTCATCCCTTTCTTTTGTAACTGTATCCAGAGTATCTAGGAGGAGCCAGCCAACATCATTATATTTTTTTACTTCACAAAATTCTGTTAAAGTGTTGAAAACACTCTCACCCAGATCCTTGCTTCTTATAAGTGTGGAAGTAGGGGAATCTAATGATGCTATTTTGCGTATCTCTATTGCCAGCTCACGCCATGGACTGTTAGCAACCTCATTATTGGAAAGGGAGTCATTAGTACCCGTGAGTCCAATTAGAGTGGAGAGCCACCTCAGACATCCCATGTTTAAGACTCTATTCCTCAAGAACCACTCCCGGTACCAGCTGTATTAGTCAGGGTTCTCTCGGGAAACAGAATCAGCAGGAGATATCTGTGAATAATATGGAACTCTAAAAGAGTCTCTCACGTGACCGTGGGGATGCACGAGTCCAGGTTCCTCAGGCAAGCTGCAAACCAGGGGCTCTGATGAAAGTCTGACGAAAGGTCGTTGATGAGTCTCTGGGAGAAGTTGCCTGTCCAATGACGAGCTGGGAAATTCTCTCTGAATGTTGAAATCACTTCCAGTTTTAAGTCATTCAACTGATTGGGTAAAAGCACCACCCATTGATAATGTAATCTCCCTGATTGATGCAGATGTAATCAGCCATCCACGCAGTAAACTCACTGGTGATTGAAGTCCATAAATGCTCCTGTATTACAATTAGCCCAGTGCTTGCTGGAACAAACACCTGGACACAACTACTTGGCCGAGTTGACACATTAGCCTAACCATCACATATATTATGTGAAATACAAATACAGGTAGAATTGCATATAAAAGCCCATTTTTCTTTGAAGCTGAACAATTTTAAGTTCATAGTACCAAATAATAATATCAGACAAAAAAAAAATTATACAAAGTGAAGGAGACCAGACAAAGAATACTACATATTTTATTATTCCATTTATATAAAATGTAAATATAAAGCAATTTATAAACATGAAACGATATTAGTTGATATGTAGGTATGAGGAAGGAATGCTAAGGGAGGTGGAGACTTTTTGGAGTAATGAAATTGTTCTAAAATTTTTGAGAAGATGACTGTACAACATTGTAATTATACTTAAAGCTTATACTTTGAATAGAATAGCCAGAAACAGCAGCTGTGTACAATGGGGGAAGCAGAGAGACTGAGAGATGAGGAATTTCTTTGTTTTTCTGTTTTTTGTTTACTATTAATATTATTGTATTAATGAAAATGCCCTAATAATTATTGAAGTGATGAACACACAATTGTGCAATTATAGCAATTCCCATTGATTGTACACTTTGGATGAATTGTATGCTTCATTAATATGTATCAATAAAATTGATTTCTTTGAAAAAAATGGCATACTATATTTTTGGTTACCTTGTCTCTTAGAATTCGCTAATTTTTCAGTTTAATGAATTAAGCTATAACTATATTCAGTATATGTAGTCTTTCCAAAGGTGTCCTATGAGCACATCTTGAAGCTTAAATATGTGTCACTGGAGTGTCACAGACTGTAAAATCCCAGGACATGAGTCTGATAAAAATGAAATTGCATCCTGATTTTATGTTCTACTAGCATTATTTAACTCCTCTGAACTTCAGTTTAGGTATTTGTAAAGTAAAACCAGGAACTAAGGTGGCACAGGTGGTTAGACACCTCTCTCCCACATTGTAGATTCCCCGGATCTAATCCCAGTGAAGACAGGAGGAGAAGGATGAGAAGATAGGGCAGGAAACAGACACAGAGAGCTGCCCAGTGAATGGACGCAGAAACAGCAAAAACCATGGAGGGGGGTGATAAAAAATGAATAAAAGTAAATAAATGAATAAATCCTTTTAAAAAAATGTATAGTGGTAACACTTTGAAGATGCTCTTTCAAGATTTGTTAACAAATGTTTCACAACAATGCAGGATGTTTGTGGGGGGGTGATGTGTGGGAGCCCTGTATGACGTTATGCATGTTTGTTTTGTAAGTTCTTGATGTTTACTCATCACTTATAGTTTATGTATGTTTAAGTATGTTCATGTATGAATGATATACTTCAATAAATTGTTTTTAAAAAAGATTAAATTAAACATCTTTAAAAATTAAGACTTATGAGAAATAATAAGTCTCTAGTGATTTCTTAGGTGACAGTTGCTTTTTTCATTGCTGATGTAATGCTATGAAGAACAATTTAAAAAAAATTATTGCTTCATGATTGAAATGTCCTCTTAAATATCAAAACCACTGTCCCCAAAACTGGTTTTGTGTAAAGTAAAAAATAAAAGTAACTTGAAAAATTTCCAGGAATCCAAACAGTTCTCAAAACCTGTGATTGGATTGGGCAATATCCACAACTGCTCAATTCAGAAATTATATTAAGATGAATTCATTGATTTTGTTTATTTTGATTTTGTTTTATGGAGGCTTAATTAGATATGAAGTCATTTTTGTTTCCTGAAAATGTGTTATATTCTCTTAATGAGAAACATAATTATGATAAATCTTCCTTGCAAGGAAGGAAAATAATACAAAGATAAAGATACAACTTAAGAACTAATGATTTTCATAGAAATTTGAACAATGCAATTTTCTTGATTGTGTCATTGAAAGCTTGTTTTACTTGCTTGTTCCTCAGGGTGTAAATGAAGGGGTTCAGCATGGGAGCAATGGAAGTCATGAGCACTGATACACCCTTATTAACAGCCACTGAATCCTATGATGAAGTTTTGACACAGATAAAGATACAGCTACCATAGGTGATGGAGACCACAACCATGTGAGAAGAACAGGTAGAAATGCCTTTCTCCTTTGTTGGGCATATGGGAATCATAGAATAGTCTTAAAAAATATATATGTAGGATAGAAGTATGCATACAGGGTCATGATAAAAATCAACATAGCACAGATGATGACCATCTGCTGTATGAGCCATGTATCTGAGCATGAAATCTTTAGGAAGGGGTATACATCACAGCCAAAATGGTCAATGACTTTAGAGTCACAGAATTCCAGATTTAGGCTCATGCTGAATGGTGGGAATAGAATCAACAAGCCAGCTGTCCAGCAACAAAGAACAAGTTTTCAACAGACTCTGTTGTCCACGATGGTCACATAATGTAAGGGTTTGCAGATGGCTATATAGCGGTCATAGGACATGGTGGCCAGGAGAAAAAATTCTGTAACAGCAAAGAGGTCTGCAAAAAAAATTTGGATGAAACAATCTTCATATGTGATTTTCTTGTCACCTGTTGATATGTTGTACAAGTATCTGGGTATACAAGCAGATGTAAAGGAGATTTCTAAGAAGGAGAAATTTTCTAGGAAAAAGTACATTGCTGTTTTTAGGTTTGAATCCAAGAAGGTGAGGGAAATGATTGTCAGGTTCCCAGATAAACTCAATATGTAGGTGAGAAATAGAAAGATGAAAATGAGAACCTTCAGTTGTGGGCTATCGGTCAGTCACAGCAGGATAATTGTTGTTATTATGTGGTTATTCATCATTGGATCCTGACTTGTCTTCAATCTGCACTTATACTTCAGAGATATTTCATAAGAGGAGAGAGGAGTTAACATCACTTTGCAACAATTAATGGCTCAAGAAACTCAGCCAACCCTCCATATGCATGCAAGTTTCATTTAATTTTATTCTAAGCAGTATCTACACTTGAAGAATAGTTTCCACAGTTGTGTGTTTTGGAAATTTCATGGAAAATTGTTAACAATTCTGATTATTTTACCATCTCATACTCCAAAATTTCAGGAATTCTTCCATGATACCACTTTTTTCCCCCAATTTATATTTTATTTACCTGCACATTGGATGGGTATATAAATAGAACATAGAAAGTGACCCTCTCACAATGACTAATAATTATGTTAGCTCTTTCATTTACCTGTCACATAATGATTTTCTTTTTTCCTTTCACATTTTATTCTTCACCTTATTAAGATCACATGTTTGTTTGACCATGATAATGAAATAGATTTTGCCAAAGCTTATCAATTTTTACTTCAACATATTAGAAAATGTCTAGGTGCATTTTGTATTTTTGATGACACACTGTCACAAACCTTATCTCAACACCACACACATTTTCCTCTCACCTTTTTATTTCTGATTACTAAGTACTAATTTCCTTGTTGGTTTCTATTATGTTTAGCTTTCACATTCTTCTTTAGGAGATCTTTTTAACTCAATAAATACACTAACATAAATACTTTTTTGAATTCCTAGTTGCTTAATTTCCAAAAATTGTTGTTTTTCAGAATTTCAGGAATATAGTCTACTATACCTCAAAATTTTTTTCATATTTGCATCCTTTTCCTTTAAATGCTTTTATAACATAATCTAACTAATAGGTTTCTCCAATTATTGAATTAATCACTCTCAATAGATTTTCTATCTGGAATAACCTTTCCTCTGATACTTTTTATTTTATTATTTATCTATGTTCCCAAAACCCTAGTTCTACTTTGGATGCAAATACTTGGTCATTGCTTTTTAAAATTTTAAACATATATTCTCCTGGGGACGTGATGAACCTCTGATGTATGGGTTGGGAGATTTTCAACAGGAAGCAATTATTACTCTTCTGTTAAGGCTAATGGAATAGCCCTAACTTACACAGTTGCAGATATGCATGTAATACCTAAGATACATTTACTGGCAAAAATCAAATAAAATTTTCAACATAAAGCTAGTGTCTAGGGTTTTGGATGCTAGCATCTGAAATCAAGCTTCATCAGGTCTGCTTTTCCTGGTGCTACAGCATTCTGTTGCTGGTTTGCTGTAGTCATTAGGGTTCCTTGACTGGCATCTCTGTGTCTGTCACATGGTGAGTGCTAAGTTCTTTGTCTTTTTTGATTTCTGGCTTCCTCTGAATTACTGTGCCTAAAATTACTCTGCCTTATAAGAACCCCATGATTAAGACTCACCCTGATTGAATTTAGTTTCATCTAAAAAGGACCTTTGCAGATCCTATTCAGAAATGAGTCCACACTTTAACTAATAATAACACTTTCAAAGGACTTATTTACAAATGGATTGAACACCGGAACTCTGAATAAGACTTGAGCATGTTTTGTGGGGTTCATGATTCAATCCCCAACCACTCTACTGCTTTAACATATTTCCTCCCTGATGATATGGGGGAGGGTCAATTCTGATCCTGTGTCAATTTATAAAGTCTGAGGAATTAAGTAATTATGATAGAGAAAGGGCATGGACTTGCTCATGGTTTCTGTGAGAGCTGGATGGTCTCTTGTAGGTAGATTCACACCTGACATTTACACAAACCATCTTGAGTTGCATAAAAGATCATTTCTGCAGTGCACCTCTATTCCTAAATTTGCTTTTTCTAAAAATACAGACCCCTGTGCTTCTCTGATATAAATAATCAAGTGCTAAGTAATGAATTGATATGTTATTATTGACTGGTTACTGTCTATATTACAAGAGGAAGATCTCTTAATTTTGATTTCTAATGAGATGATGTGACATGAGCCAAGTGTCCATTGTATGGTTTTTTTTTGTAGCTCCGTAAAGCTTCTTATTATCCCTCAAGTTATACTGCCTTCAGATGATCTTCTACTGATTATTGCATAAAATTATCATACCAATGAATACAGACTATCTAAGAGTAATGCACAATTAAAACTGACATTTCCTTTTAGTCATATTAACACTCACATCTCAGTTTTATACAATCAGGAAAATCCATTTACCAGATGCAAATATCACCTACTCTTTCAAAGGAGGATATAACTCATACAACACAATTCATCATACTTACACTCTGGCCATTAATCATATCCTCCCTCTATAAGTTATTTAACTAGAACAATCCTTACATTTATAACTTTGAAAATGAATATCATGCTGAAACCCTGCATGGACATTTCTGGTCCTTCTTTTGAATCCATGGGAACAGTTATAGAAGCCTTGGATGAGTTGTATTTTCTATCTTCTTCCAATTACATCAAGTGCTTACAAAGGAATTCCTTCAGGATTGTAAGAATTGGTTTTCTGACTTCTCTTTGTTCAGAGAGAGGATTTTGCAGTTTCTACTATGGCATTTCTATTATTAGTCAAATATGTAACTAAGTTAATAAACAACAGGGTCCTTGGTGACCCAGGTTCAAAAATTACTAATGGATCATTTTTGTAATGAACTTTGGGGAAAAATAATCAAGCCTAATCCACTACCAGTGGGTACATGGACTAGAGAGATGGGAAATAGAACCCAAAGTCTTTAATAGAATCATGATGGAAAACAATAGGAATTTAATTTTTAAAATCTTACACCATTTAATTTTTATGATTTCTAACAAGTAATGTAGTTAAAATATTACATTTCTTCTTTCTCTCCTTTATCAATTTTTAATAAAATGAATACATCATATGTTGCTATGAGAGTTGATCAAATGAACAATTGCAGAAGTATGTGGTCAAAGAATAAGAAAAATAATTTTTAAAAATGGTAATAAATGCTATCAATTTTGAGCATATCTTTCCATATTTTCTTCCTGAAAATATACCCACAAATGTCACATGTAACATTTACAAATACATGAACATTAAGCTAAAAATGTATTCTATATTGAGATATATAGATTATCAGATGTTATTTTAGTCTGAGAGATGTGTGAATCTATTTTTTTCTCAATAATTATTGATATACCTTACTTGAATTCCATTTGAGCTCAGTCCACTGTATTAAAGTAACATTAGTGTTTAAACCAAAATTTGTTGTAAATTTATGCTCTTTCCAATGTTTCACCATTTTAAAATATAATTCTATGGTTATCAAACAATTTATTTATCTCCAATAAATGTTTTTAGTTCCTTTTTCATTTTTCATAATTATAAAAATAGTTCAAGAAGAAGCTTTGTTCAAACTTGTTTTTTTGCATATTGTCAGACTAATTGCTATGCATATATGCTGTTTGAAAAATTTGCAACCTCCCATTAGTGAATCCCAGTACAAACTATAGGATTTTGGGAGCAAAGCCCTGAATCTTCTGCAGATATCTATTCCCCTTTTGAGAACAGCTTTGGCTTTCTACTGGGTCTTAATATAATAAGACTAAACACTTAACCATTAGCCACCAATTACCTTAGAATCTAGCTTTCCATCATGAACGCTGAGTTGTCTGATTCTACACACCAAAAAGGTTAGCGTGCACAACAGCACTCCATTATCAAATGTAAGTGATATATAAAAGAAAGGGTTTAAGCAGGCAATGAAGTCACAAAATGAAAGAAGAACTGGCCAAAATGTCAATGGCTCATACTCCTGCCACATTATCTTCTCTCATCCAACTCACAGCAACGGCCTCTTGGGCAGTTCCCTATGATCAGTTGACTGAGGAAGAGAAAACAGGGCTATTTTGCACAATGTGTAGACAACACTTGAAATCTCTAAGGTCTTTTTTTTGCATGACCCTGAAAGACAGTTGTAAAAGGACATCCTCCCGGGTGGCAGAACTTCAAGCAGTAATCCTGGTTGTTCATTTTGCTTTGAAGGAGAAATGAGCAGACATGTGATTGAACAGTGATATATGGGTTGTCACCAATTGTTTGGTTGGATAGTCAGGGATGTGGAAGGTACATGATTAGAAAATTGTTGAAAAGGAGATCTGGGAGAGAGACATGTGGATAGAACTGTTCTTTCGGAATGGTATGTAAAGATCTATGTGTCCCTTGTGAATGCTCATCAAAGTGTGACCTCAGCCTTCAGGATTTTTATAATCAAGCGAATAGAATATCCATTTCTGTGGAGACTAGTCAGACTCTTTTTAGAGTGACACCTCCCATTGTCCAATGGCCTCATGGAAAAAGTAGTCGAGGTGGCAGGAATGGAGGTTATGCATGGATTCAGCAACATGCCCATCCACCCTCCATGGCAGGCCTGACTGCAACAACTGCTGTACTGCTACACAGCATGTTGTGGGAATACAGGCTTAGACAGATTATTTTAATGTTCAGCAAATGAACATTTTATTATTTCCACAGCACAATGTGTCCAAAAGAGCATGTGAAGAGATCTCATTGTGTTTGCTCACCTTGGGAGACCAACTGCTCTGGTAGGGTCAGTGGATGGCATATTTAAATTTGGTTAGGAGAGGAGACACCCTATACTACTTGAGTGTTGATTATTTATATACTGCAATGGGAGGGGACTCTGCCACTGAGAGTTCTCTCCCTGATAAGCAGCTGGAACTTATTTTTTCCAGGATCCCTTTCAAAGTTTGGTCAGTCCTTTTCATTAAACTTAGTATTACTGGGGCTGTGGATGGAAGAGACTGACACATCTGCACACAACAGAAAAAGAGGCAGGTGCCAGGCAAAGGCCAGGAGATTGCTGCTGAGCATGTGTCTGTAATTTTTCCAGAAGGAAGTATCTGCTTCCCTGCCTTTTCCAGGTTCTAATGGCTGCCAGCATTCCTTGGCTAGTGCTTGCTTTACTCTGACTGGGTTTATGTCATAACATCTCCCTCTCTTATTCTCCTACTCCATCTTTCCCATACAAGGACCTTTGTGATTATGTTGGCCCACCTAGATAATCCAGGATCATCATCTCTAGATGCTTAATTTAAGCACATTTATAAAGTTTCTTTTGCACATTAAGATTGCATAGTTACATATTCTGGAGATTAGGACTTGAGCATCCTTGGGATGAATTTACTCTGTCTACCACAGTTGTGTGTAAGGAATGTGAATTATTTTATCATAATAAATATTCTTGTAGATACGAAAGACAAATAATTTTTTGCAAAAAAGACTTTAAAAGGTTCACTTTTAAAATAAAAAAAAATGGAGTAACAGTATGATAATAATTGTTTCGGTGAAGTATATCAAATATGGTGTATGCATGAATTGATAAATATAATTTAGGAAACATTGTCCAGTGTTGGAGTGATTTAAGGAGTTGAATTATTAAGTTGATTTTAATTGTACTTTTTACTTTAAATTTTAGAAGTTTATTCTTTTGTTGGTTTTCCATATTTTAGCATATGTTTAATAGAATAGTAGATATGAGGCATAATCTTGCCAAATTTGCAAATAAAAATGATGTTTTTGAAAAATAAATTTTTTGTTTATTCCTTTTAAATTCAGTGAAGTATCTCATCAGATCAATATATTGTGTATTCATTTTCATATTGATTAAAATTTTAAAGTAATGTCTTTGTTTTGGAATTACAACAATTCCTAAAATAAATTCTTCATGCTCTTAACAAACATACATGTTTGAAAAATCATTCTGGTTGCAATATGTGAAACCAATATAAAGCTCTCATCTGTCTTCAAATATGTTTCCAGTGGTATAATTGCTGTTAACACCTTGGTGTGTACATTATCACACCATTGTCCCTTCATAGAAGTTTCCCTTTTTACTGTTTTTGTTTGTTTTTACTGAGATATTATCATAATTAATGACACATCCTGAAAGTCAAGTTTTTTCTTCACCTGGCAATAGATACTTGATGGTCCTCTCCTGTAGTAAACTGAAATCCTTGAAAAAAATGTTTATTTTCCACTATATCTATCTATTCTATATCTATCTATCTATCTATCTATCTATCATCTATCTATCTATCTATCTATCTATCTATCTATCTATCTATCTATCTATCTATCTACTATCTATCTATCTATACCACATTGAAAGTGGGATCATCTGAACAATGTCTTATTTTTTAAAAATGTTCCTCCCCATTTTATCTCTGATTCAATCACTTATTTCCTGCCACTAATCGCCTCCTTTGAAAACAGCTTTCCCTTAATATTCTTCATGCTTGTTGACTATATACAAATAAATTATTAATAAATGAATATTTTCATAATACATAAATACATTTGTAAGTATCAATTCTGAAATTAAAAATTCTCATCCAAGAATATTGAATGCCTTTCTTTCACTCAAATTATCTCTTATATTCCCTTATAAGTTTTTTTACCATTTTATTTACAGTTATCCTATGCATTTCATGTTAAATTTATTATCTGGACAATTAACTTTTCATAAGTACTATGACTGAAATAATATTTGCTCATTGCTTGTTGGTCTTTATGATATTATAAAAATTTGTCTTATTAATTCTGTTATTTTCTTATTAGAATTTCTTGAGTTTTCTGGATATGTATAAATATCCTCATGGCGATGAAGATATGCCACATTTCACATAGATGTTAAGCCACCATCAATTAAAAAACTTCTATTATGTTGACTAAAAAATTTTGTAAAAGTATGAACAATATTCAATGTTGTCCATTATATGTTACCTCTACTTTAGAAAAAGTAAGGTGCAAATAAATTTAAAGTTTATAGACACTAATATGTAATAGTTTCATTTGCTCTTTCCATTACTTGTTCTGAATGTTTCCTTCTTATTTTAGTGCATTTCCAAGACCTTCCAATGGATTATTTAATATTTATCTCTTTTTCACTCATTCACATTCATTGGGGTTTTAAAATGTTATTTGACTTTTCAAAAACCTGTCTTGATTTCTTAAACTCATATAATTGATTTTTTTACCTTTAGTAAGTTACTTTTCAATTTACTGTGATTAATATTTTTTTTCACATTTTAAAAAATAATAATAATTTATTGTTGTAGTTGATAATTTGGCAAAAATGATGATTAAATTTGAGATAACAGAGTATCTTTTTTTTTTCAGTATATATTAGAGATTGAACCCAGGACCTTCTACTTGTGAAGCAGGCACTTAACCACTGAGCTACACCTGCTTCCCCAGGATTTCTATTGAGAAGTTTATTCAGTTCTTCAAATAATTTACAATAAAGTAGCTGCATTTCATTGCTTTCAGGCCAGAAATTAGTTAATTAAATGGGAATAACTTATTTTCCAAGGAATTTTATTGGTGTTGGTTTCAAAACTCTTTATACAAAACTAATTAGATTATTATGAGAGAACTGGGACTGTACAGACTTAACTTGTGTTAAATGTAGAAACAGGGTATCAAACATACCTAATATATGGCATTCAATATTTTTCCAAAAAAACGTACTCTATGGAAATGTGCATATTTTCTACTTCAAGTTTTCATTGACTGTGCAATGATTTCTAGTCATGACTGTATTCTTTTGTGTCATACTGAGTGCTGCCACCATATAGATTTTGAGACTTTGCACCTCAGTCTCTGGGATCCATAATGCAATCCCTGGCTCCCATCTACCAGCAGCTCTCCTTAGCCCCACAAGTCATTTTATAGTTCATTGCTCTGCTTAGGTTGCATCTTTTGGACTACTTATTTACAACTTTTCAATGGTTTCAGCTACAGATTCAAGAGAATCTTAATTAAAATTTATCCAGAATTTCTATGTGTTTTACTAGTAGTATATCTAGGTTACCTTATTTCTCTATTTTCTCAGTATTGTGAGTGCAGTTATTTTCTTTCTAAATTCATGTTTGTGTTTTTATATTAGCCTAAATTCATCCTTTATGGAGTTTTTACATAAAATTTCTCTATTCCATGTATTTGGTTATCATTGTGATGCATACATGAGTGATGTTTCCAGGGATATAACCTTATATTTGATCAAATAATGGCTTTTATTGTCACTTAAAATATAATATTATGAAGTTAATTTCATTCCAAAAGTTAGTTTTTTAAGAATTAAATGTTTTCTCAATGAGATGTAAATATTATCAACTATTTGTATGAAAAGTGAGCATGCAGGATTGGGTTGAGGAGAGTTCAATGGAAACTATTTTACAGAAGTGTTGAGAAAAGTCTACAGTGTGAACTGTGGTCTATGGTTGGTGGCAAGGCTCCAGGAGGTGTAAGTTCATTGAGGTTGGTGGGCCACACTATGGGAGATGTTTGTGTTGGATGTGGTGGGAGGTGTGTGAGGTGGGCAACATGGGAATCCGAGTGGGTTCCGTATAATATTTTAGGTAATCTAAGCACCTCTTAAAATATATGTATATATATATATAAAAAATAACATTTTTGTAAGCAAATACACATATATGCATATATATTTATATATCATTTTACAAATGTTTGTATGTATTGTGAGAATTTTGATTTTTACCCATAATAAAAAAAAAAAAAAAAAAGAATAAGATGAAGACCAGACCTGTGGCTCCTGTGACGTTTGGCTTCTAGTCCCATCTAAATGATCTTGACCTGGGAGAAAGGCTGAGGGGGTTTTCTCCTATTTTATTAATTTGCACCAGTAAGGATCCTGCCTTGGACAGT
>JAKSZT010006920.1:1337112-1347308 GCA_026826555.1 Tolypeutes matacus | reverse complement strand
ACATTTTCAGGATCATACCCTATGTACAATTTTAGGTAAGCCTTATTCACTCAACATAAGGATTTTGTTTATTTCAGTAGTTATTTCTTATTTCTGACTGGTATTCAATTTTATGACATACCACAGATTGTCTATCCATTTGACTTTTCCTGAGCATTTAGATTTTAACTTTTAACCCATTTTGAAAAATGTTCTGTGATAGTTCTTGTACACAATTTTTACATCATGTTAGTGGAACTCTCATAGCATTTGGAGACAGATATTTTCTATTAGTTATGGGGACTTTAAGTGCCAGAGTGGGAAATATTTCCATGGCCATACAAGTCTCATTAGGAATAATTCTAAAATCCGTGATTTGTGCCACTGATATTCTCCTACCCCTGGGTATGGTTTATTGTAATCAAGAATGGTTGGAATATCTCACCCCATGTACTCAAATTCTTCATGTAATTTTTCCAGCAGAAATTAGGTCCTAAATTTCCTTGGGATGGAGAAAGGGGACTCATTCTTCTATTTTTCCTGGAATCTGGGTTTAGGCTATGTACAGGCATGAGAATAAACAGATCAAATTGCCAACTTTCTGTGTGGACATCAATACAGCCTTTTCTCTAAGAACCTCATTTCTCCACGTGTTAATAAAAGGGATTACCTCCATTTTTCTTAAGTTCATTATGGAACTGTGAATGTTTGGGCAGGCACTGAACCCAGAAAATCAATGTTTTCTTTAAAGTGAAGTTTGGACATCTGTCATCTCCAGCCACAAATGTAGAATCTGGAAGTGAATATGTTCCATTTCCATTCCTTTCTAATTGTTATACACACATCTAGCATCTTCTCTACTTTATCACACATCTATTTCCCCCTAACCTATACTTCGTGGTCCAATTCCATAAGTCTACTCATTGTATTTAGTTCATATCAGTGAGACCAGACAATATTCCTTCCTTTGTGTCTGGCTTATTTCATTCAACATAATATCTTCAAGGTTCTTCAATGTTCTCATGTGCTTCCTCAGTTGACTTATTACTACACCTGAGTGATCCTCCTGAGACATGCATACACATAACCTCTGGAAATATCTCCCAACTCACTCTGAAATCAAAGTCATAAAAATTTATTTGTATTTAATCTTTCCCACTTTTGCTCTAGGTCTTTTTCTAAATGAATTGCTAGATGGAACTTGGTAATAATCCCTTGGTGCCAGGGAACCTCATCTCTGGGAGTCATGTCCCACACCAAAGGGAGAGTAGTGAGTTTATTTGCTGACTTTGGCTTAAAGAGAGACCACATATGAGCAACTAAGAGGCTTTCAGGAAGTAACTTAGGCAATATATATTACTAAGCTAAGTTTCAAATTCACAAAAAGGTTCATAAGTACACATTTCAATATCAAGGGCCTGGCTTATTGGTCAGTCCTCTTTTTCTTGGAACTGTCCATGTACTCTAGAAATTCTTGCCACTCTATTAGAAAATATAGCAGGACTTCCTAGGATGTTAATTCAAGGTTATTCTGTGGGTCTCCACCAATGGAGACATCACCCCAGTACCACATGAATATATTCATATTCCATTGAGGTAAGCCCCAGGTACACCCCTCCAAACATCTCCCCACCACTGACCTGCCACACCAGTAATCCTCCCCTGCCACAGTTGCACCACTTCTGCAATCAAAAACTTCTCACAAAACAAAGCCAAAAATAATAAAATAAAAGATTAAAAAATTAAATTTTTTTGCATTGTGCCTTTCATTAACTTAAGATATCTTCTCTTTTATGTATGTTGACAATTTCTTCTGTGTGTTCTCCCAGTGTCTTATTTTTTTCACTTTATTTTCCAAGAAGTTTTAGGTTACAGAGAAATCATAGAAAATATAGGTGATTCCAATACACCCCACCCTCTACCTTTGCCACATTCTCACATACCAAAAACAATCTATAAGAGTATTGTACATTTGTTACAATTGATGAAAAAAATATCAAGGCATTGTTAATAACCATTGTCAATGTTTTATTTTATGGTTTACATTTTACATTGTACACTTACAAGTTCTGACAAAATGTCTAATGGTCTGTATCCATCAATATAAGATCATGGAGAACAATTCCAATGCCCTCAAAATGCCCTATATTAGCCTTATTCTTCCTGCCACCTTCCCTCAGAACCTATGGTAACCACTAATTTTCAGTTTTGGAAGAATAAGGTTCATAATTACATGCATTAATATTGAGGGCATAACATACTGATCTGCTTTCATTTATTAAGCACTGCCTATTTCCTTGAGAAATTCTTGTCCCTCTATTTGAGAATGTAGCAGGACTCCACAGGATAGGCATGTAATGTTTTCTTGTTTATTGTGTGGATCTCCACCCACTGAGATGACACCATATGAAAATGACATTCATATTCCATAGAACTATGCCCTAGGTGCACCTTATCCCAAATATACCCCATCACTGTTGTCCTGCACTAGTGATTCTTCCTTGCCATATTGGCCAATAGAACATTCTCACAATTGTTGTTTCAACCACTCACTGACAATTCCCCAGAGTTAATCTGTTTCTTTGTTCCATGGACAGTCCAAGCCAAAGCCCCATCCTCCTCACCCTCACAATCCAGCTCTATCAACCTCATTTACATCCTGCACCACCATCACAGCCTTATTATGGCTTTTGTCTTTATTGAGCATTGGCTCCCCAAATTCTGCTACCTTTCTGTCTCCTGATATCATATCTTCCAGACTCTATCTCTGTGAGTTTGCTCAATATGCTCAGGTCATATCAGTGAGGTCATTCAATATTTCCCCTTTAGTGACAGGCTTACTTCACTCAACATAAGATCTTCAAGGTTCATCCATGTTGTCACATGTTTCAATACTTCATTTCTTCTTACAACTGAGTGATATTCTATTTTATGTATGCACCACACTTTGCTTATCTATTCATCTATTAATGGACACTTGGGTTGCTTCCAACTTTTGGCAAGAGTGAATAATGTCACTTATTATTAATGTCAATAATGAGTATTGATGTATGTATAATCTGTCCATGTTCCTGTTTTCAATTCTTCTGGGTATATACTCAGCAGCAGGATTCTTGGATCATATGGCAAGTTTACAGTTATCTTCTTGAGGAACTGCCAAACCATCCTCCACAATGGCTACACCATTCTACTTCCCACCAGCAGTGAATGAGGGTTCCGTTACCTCCATATCCTCTCCAAAATTTTTAGTTCTGTTTTTTTTTTTTTTTAATATCCACCAGTCTAATAGGTGTAATATATCTTAATGTAGTTTTGATTTCTAATTCCCTAATAGCTAGTGATGTTAAGCATCTTTTCATGCCCTATTTAGCCATTTGTATTTCCTCTTTGGAAAAGAGTCTATTTAAATTTCTTATGTACTTTAAAAATGGGTTGTTTGTCATTGTATATTTGAGATGAAGAATTTCTTTATATATGAGGGACATTAGACCCATATTGGATAAGTGGTTCAAACATTTTCTCCCATTGAATAGGCTGCCTTTTTACTTTCTTGAAAAACTACTTTGAAGTGCAAAAGTTTTTAATTTTGCAGAGGTCCCATTTATCTATTTTTTCTCTCATTCCTCACTTTGGATGTAAGTTTATGAAAACATTTCCTAATACAAGATCTCATAGATACTTCCCTACCTTATCTTCTAATAGTTTTATAGTCTTGGACCATATATTTAGGTCTTTGATCCATCTTCAGTTAACTTTTATATAGGGCATTGGATGTTAATCCTGTCTCATTCTTTTGGACATGCATATCCAATTCTGCCACTACCACTTCCTGAAGAGGCCATTCTGTCCCATTTGAGTGGGCTCAGTGGCTTTTCCAAATATCATTTGACTGTATATGTGAGGTTCAAAATCAGAACACTCAATTTGGTTCCATTGCTCACTATAATTTAACTTGTGTCAATACCATGCAGTTTTGGGCTTTATAGATTTGTAGTATGCTTTAACATCAGGTAGTGTGATTCTTCCAATTTCATTTTTCTTTTTCAATATGTTTTTGGCAATTCCAGGCCCCTTGACCTTCCAAATAAATTTCATAATTCACTTTTCCAATTAGGTAAATAAAAAATGCTGTTTCAATTTTTATTGGGATTGCTTTAAATCTGTAAATCAAATTAGGTAAGATTTAGGTAGGTACTTAATGATGCTTAGTCTTCTAATCCATGAACATGAAATATTCTTATATATATAAAGTCATCATTGATTTCCTTCAACAATATTGTAAAAATTTCTGTGTACAAGTCCTTTATATCTTTAGTTAAGCTTATTCCTAGATATTTCTTTTTATTTGTTATTGGAAATCGAATTTTTTCTTGATTTCTTCCTCAAATGGCTCATTATTAGTGTATGGAAATGCTACTGATTTTTCCATGGTGCTCTTATATGCTGCCACTTTATTTAACTCATTTATCAGCTCTAGAAGCTTTGTTGTAATTTTTCAGGGCTATCTACATATAGGATAATGTCACCTGAAAATAGTGAATATTTTACTTCTCCCTTTTTAATTTGCTTGACTTATTTCTTTTTCTTGTTTAAATATATGAGCAAGTATGTCTAACACAATGTTAAATAAAAGTGATAACAGTGGTCATCCTTGTCTTGTTCCAAATCTTAGAGGGAAAGCCTTTAGCAATTCACCATTGATTATGATGTCAGTTGTGTCTTTTTCATATATGCCCTTCATCATGTTGAGGTAGTTTCCTCCTATTCTTATCTTTGAAATGTATTTATCAGTCTGTGCCAGATAGGCCCATCCCTAGATATCATGTCTCATGCCAGGAAAAAGGCAGTGAGCTTATATGCTGTGTTTGGTTTAGACAGAGTCTACATATGTGTAACAAAGAAAATTTCAGGAGGTAACTATTAAGCAAGGTATATAACTAGACTAAGTTTCAATTTTATAAGAATAAGGTTTGAAAGTATAAGCAATAATAAGATATTATTAATAAGATTAATAAGATATTTTTAAATGACCATCCTTAGAATCAACAAGCAGGACTAAGATTAAATTCAAATTTATGCATTCTGAATCCATAAATTAGGGAAATCACCTAGTCTGGACATACTAAGCCTACTGTGATATAAAGCATAAGAGTAATAGCTAACATGGTCTTAATACCTATCAGTCTTTCATTGCTCTATGTCTACATGTGTTAGATTGCTTCATAATAATGAGAAATCTATGTTAGGGATAGTGTCCTATATATTTTCCAGATGAGTAAAGTGAAGCATGGAGAGGTCAAATGAAACATACAAGAGCATAGGGTCAGTGAAGTCTGAAGTTCAAACACAGGACCTAGGCAGGAGTCAGTGAACTGTCACTTACCAACCCCTTTGAAACAGCCACATACTAACATACTTTTCAGAGTAGACACTCCCTTACTGGTTTGTAGATATTTTTAGAAGTTTCTACTTCGTTTTTGTTCAAATTCCCACCTCCTCATGTTTAGTCATAAGAGGTTTGCTGCATCATGAGATATGTTACTGTTTCCTCTCCCCTTTGCAGCACCTACCAAAGCTGTCTCTGAACAGTTCTAGCCAGGGAGTATGCTAGGCCTCCATTTTAAGATGAAGCATAATTACCACAGGCAGATGAGAGGTTTGGGAGAAAGAAATATCTCATCACATTTAATTATCAATCTCTATACCTTTTTCTCTCTCCCACAACTGGCAGCACCTTTTTTAAGGACAGGGAAAGGTTTCGATTCATTTTTATTATATAATCTCACTCCTCTCACCAAAATATGCTTCTTTGACTGATGCCATGTTTTTCTTGTTGTCACATTTAGATTCGAACTGAGCCCACAGAACTGAGCTATGTCAGTGATGATGTCACACAAGGGTTACTAGAAGGCTTGGTGGTCACTCAGCTCCCACCTGCTCCTCTGTGAGGTTGTTAATCTCAGATCTCCCAGTGGGAGAATGATTTTGGTTGTAAATTGACAGCTATTTAGGACTACATCAGAGTCCACATTCAAGAAAAGTTGGGAGAGCACTTACAACTAAGACAAATGATAAAATCTTGCAGAAACTGTTCTTTTAGGTTCACATTCACTGAGGTAATATGAAACAACAATCTGGGAAGAGACCTTTCTCTAAAACTTTAGGTAAGGATGGAAGGAAAATTGTCTGACTGATGGGAACTGGAAAATGAGGGGTCTGATTCTCCCTGTCCAGGGTTCCCATGATTTCTCTGGGACCTGATTTATCCTGGGCCAGAACAAAAATGATGTATCTGAGGTAAGGAGTAAAGCTCACTGAAGCTTTTGCTGAGAAAGTACTTTTTGTTACTGAGTAGAAAATTAACAAAACATCTTAATATGAATGAGTAAATGAGTGAGCAAATACAAAAATTCTTAGTCTGAGAGTTTTCCAGATTTGCTCAGAAAATTTATCCAATTATGCATTCCAAGACCTAAATGTTTTGTGTAGATAAAAAGAGAAGAAATGGGAAATCGGTGCAGAGGAGTGTGGGACAGGAGAATAGGGTGTTTAGAAAGATTTTCACTTCAGTGTAATTGTTATTACATTTTCTAATGAGATTGTATTTTTTGAGGAATTTAGGAAAGAAATACATTAGGAATAAAGGCATGGTAATAGGACATTATTTTCAGGAAAATGCAATTTTTACATTGAACTGTTGCTTGGAAAAAATGTTAAAAATAAGAGCTATAACAGTGAGAACTAATGCACATTATACAAGTTATTATCTTTCTTCTAAACCTAATTTATTTTCAATAAGCCTTCCCTTAAAAGAAATTTGAAAATGTTAAAAAGAAGTAATCATTTCTTCTATTTCAGTGTTTGCATTCTGAATTTGCTAAGAAAACCACTTTCATAAAATACTTCTTTAAAGTAGTAGCATACTATTAGGAAGGTTCAGGCATATGAAGTGATTTCAATGTTACAAATGAAAAATTCATTTGGAATTCAAAAACAGATTTAAAAACTTATATATATATATATGAATCTATAATTGTAAACATAAAATCCCAATATTTATTATAGTGTTTTCAAAGAATAAAATTGTTTCCTATAAAGTGATACCTTATCAAAGGCTCCAAGCCCCAGGCCCAGCAGGATTCCAATGGTAACAGAGATGTGTTCTTCAACTTCAACTGAGAAGACCATTACTTCATAGACCTACCCATCTGCTTCAAAGCATCAATGGTCAGGTGTAAATATTTTGCCAGAGTGTGCTGTGTAAGGGGTACATCTGGTGAGGGGCAAACCCAAACCACCTATTCACCAATGTGTAAAACACCCCAGATCTTTGAGGTTGAACTCTCCAAAAAGAGCACCATCAGCTTTCTCCCCAGTCCAATCAACACCGAGTCCTTGCTCAACTCCCAAAAGCCCTTCCAAGATAAACCTGAGACTTGTGAACCTGAGCCCACTGTAAACGTGGAGAAACAAGAGAGGCTCCATGCTGTGACACCAGGCTGGCTGGTCAACAGGCACCATGGCTTTCATTGTGTGGCTTGTTGCCACATGTTCCCCTACACAGGAATTACTGGCACATGTAGAGCATGAAGTGAAGTAGGGATTCATCTGCTGTATCCTCTTTGAGGAGATGCTGGAGAGGCAGAGGTCCTGCCAAGAACAACACTATCCCAGATGGTGCCACCACCTGGCCTAGTGAATCCTGATGGCCAACATGAAAAAGGAAATGAAAGAGAAGGAAGAAATCTGTCACTGCTTACAGGAGAATTCAGAAATACAGAAACAAGATCTTATCACACCACAGCAAGTTCTGTCAAAAGTTGCAGAGGCTGGAGGCCTGGCAGAAGAAACTAAGTGCAGCACATTCTCAAGGACAGAGGGTAAAGCAGTTAAAGACCTTCTGGAGGACACCCTGACTTGGAAAGAGCAGGGTTCTTGGGCTGAGAAATGGGAACCTTGCTGTGAAGACCTCTCTTCAGGGTACTTCATTACATCTGTTCTTTAAGAAACAGCATTGTATCCACTAGAGCCCCTAGCTTATCCCAGCCTCATGGGTATCGCCTGCCCTAGGAGGAACTGAACATCAGTTCAGGCTGAGAGCCTCATCCAGGCCAGGAGAATATAGAATCCTTATCTGAACAATGAGTTCTAGAAGACCCTGAATATGAGCCATACTGTATGTCAGGAAAGAAAAATGGGATATTATTGGGACATATGATGGTGAAGAGGGTCTCAGACTAGCCATCTCCATGGTAAGTGTGTTTCTGAAGGATGATGTAAAAGACATTTTTTATAGTAGAAAGAACAGAAGCAGTGCAAAACTGTGGCAATAGTGCCTGCATGGGAACAATGGGCCAACCTACAAGCAGTGAAAAGGAGGAGGGCATTGCAGGAGGATGGGAGGGAATTGTTAGATAGTGAGTTCATGACACCAGCAGTTTCCTCACAGGCAGAAATTGAATTTGGCTTTATGATATATTGTCTCCTCTAAGTTTATTGGAAGTGGCAGTTGAGGTAGAAAAATTCTTCACAGTGCTTTACTTTTCTGGATAAGAGTAGAACCAGTAGATCATAGATATACTGCTGCAAAGATTTCTTTCAATGTATGAGAACTTTTACATAAATTTTCCTTTGTGATTGTATACATATCATTGAGTCTTGTTGGCTTTTATCTTTCTGTTCTATAAACTGACTTATCCTGACATCACCACATAGCCAAAACACAGATCATAGTAAAGGTAAAAATAGAGAGGTAAAGTTATCCTAAACCTGAACTGAAAAAGTGCAACCTATATAATCAGAAGTGAGGATGGGAGAGCCAAATTCAGACCCTAATTCTTTAATGGCCATCAGAGCATAAATCATAGCCAAGCATCAAGCCCCAGGGCCTGGGAACTCATGGAGGTATCAGAGGCATGTCCATCTCCCTGAGATATGAGACCCAGCATGGCACAGAGATGTTTTCAGAGATACTGGAAAGGTGGTCAGGGCCTCCAGGACAATCACATCCATCCCTAGTGTGTCTTATTATATATTTTTTTAATTTTGCAGAGAGATAGTGACAGTTCCAATGAACAATAGCTTTGAGGCAGAGGTAATTGAGGGCTTTAAAAGGAGTTTAATCTGTACATTGCCACCAAGAAAAAAGAAGCCTGTGAAGCACAGATGTACCACAGTAGGAGGCGGGTAGAAGCTGGGCAGAGGCTGGCTCATGGTTTCCAACTTCTTGAAGATCTTTTGCCCCAAATCTTCTTTTTTCTTTTAAGTTTTATCTTCTCAGTTAACTTCCCTTTTGTTCAGTCTTCTGAGAAGGCCTTGGGTGTACAATGGAGCATTTTCAAGAAGAGCACATTGGGAAAGAAGGTGAGAGCATTATATGAGAAAAAGAAACTTGTAGTGGCCAATATATTGCCTATTGAATTGCACTTCCTATACAACTACTCCTTATCTCTAGAAATGCACACTCAATAGCTTCTTCAACATTGATATAAAAATAGTGATTACCAGAGATTGTAATGGGAAGGGGAAGAAAGACTAAGTGGAACATAGAGCAGTTTTAGTACATTGGAATTGTTCTGCATGATATCACATTGACAGATACAGGGCCTTATACATTTATTAAAACCTATAAAATTTTACAGTGCAAAGTGTAAACCATAATGTAAACTATTCACCATGGTTAGTAGCAATGTTTCAATATTTGTTGATCAATTGTAGCAAATGTACAACACTAACGTAAGATGTTATTAATAGGGGAAAAGGTGAGAGGGGAATGGGGTGGGGTATGTGGGTATCCCCCATATTTTCAATGTAACTTTTTTATAATCTAAAACTTCTTTAAAAATAAAGTTTAAAAATAGTTACAGCACAGATAAACACATTAAATTTCATAAAATTCTTTTTGGTCATTTTTAGGTATAGAGATCAGATATGGTCATTGTCTTCAAATAGGAAGCAGGAGATCTGCTGGGTCTGGCTTTTGTACAGTCTGTAGTCATGCTTTTCATCTAATGAATAAAATCTATTTAGAAAATATCAAATGAATTATTTATATCTATATATGCCTATTAATTTTTAACTTACAAAGATCTTACTTTCTATTTTAAGCATTATAATCTTATATAAATAAATAAATAAGCAGAGCCACTCCCTCATGTAAATTATACCTCTTCCATCAAGACGCCCAATGTTAAGTACACATGTGTATCCTTAAATGC
>JAKSZT010006920.1:1307898-1319398 GCA_026826555.1 Tolypeutes matacus | reverse complement strand
ATCTATCTATCTATCTATCTATCTATTTATCTATCTACCATCTATCATCTTTATCTTCATCATCTATCTAACTCTCTGTCAAATGTATCCAATTTTTCCTTTAACTATTCAACAAGTATTTGGAAGAGTTTTCTCATATGCCATTCCAAATTCTGCCCTTATCTTTTCATAAAACTTAAAAATATCTGGAATAAATTTGATTCTTCACTTATTAACTGACATCTTTTTCCACACCACTGAAATCTAATATTCCAGACTAAAATTTCATGTCATTCTTGCTATACAATCTCCAATACACAGAACTTCCTTGAGAACTGAATGAACTTTATTTAAATGGATATATAAATTGATTAAATATTATCTAATAATTATGTTTTAGGGACTATGTTGGTATATCATAACAGTCAAAAAATAATCAGGATACACTTTCCATATATAAATATTTGTTTTTGGTAGATCTTATGATTATTGGATTCCTTTAAGAAATACTATTCAACCACTGTGGAAACATAATTTTCCCTTTATGCAAAGAAAAATGTTGCTAGAGTTTCTCAACCTGGGCATGGACCACAATAACCACAAAGCCTTAAGGTTTTAATGCATATGGTCAAGCATCCTTTGCTATTGAAGGATTGTCAATGTGCTGTGTTCAAGGTGTGCTTCCCTGTTTTGACCTTCAATGTTTACTTTATTCTTCATCATAGCCTGCCCTGGACTTGAAGATAATGCACTGTTATTAGGCTATAATTCAAAATCCATTGTATCTCTTTCATATAAACTGGGTGTCAACTCTGCAAATCAGATGTGAATTCTCAGTTGTAGCAAGGAAAGGAACTGTGGAAAGTATTATTAGAATTTCTCCAAGTCCAGAGACCAGGTAAGATCCAGGAACCTGTGAATTCACACAAGAATGGACTCGGTCAGTAAACTGGGAATATCATCAAAAAATGTCCTTAAGTTAGTGATAATCTCTTAAAAATGGCATGGAAAAAGAGCAAGAAATCCTGTATTGATGTCATTATATCTCACATGTACTCATCTCTATTCAAGTATCCATTTGTCATTGTCTTTGGCTTTAGGCAAAGGAATATTAATGTACTTATTGCAGTTAAACTTTCATATAATTTCCATTGCCATGGTCCTCCTCTTTCAGATTTATCTTCACTTTACCTGCAAATATCTATACTTCATTTTATTTCCCTCTTATTTTAATCCTGAAAATACTTTAACTCTCAATTAAAAAAAAAAAAAGATTCTAACCCTTAATGTGACATCTTTTCACCATTCCCTATCTATAATTGACAATATTGAAATATATCATAGTAATATTTGGGTTACTTAGATTTTTGTAACTCTGTTAATGGCTCTCTAATAATGTTTCTTTTTTCCCTATCAGTTCAGGCAAGGAATTTGCATTTTTTTCTTTACTTTTAAAGAAGCTTTAGATTACATATATTTTCAATCAAAAATATAGGGGATTCCCATATAACACACCCATTTTTCTCTCACAATTTCCCCAATTAACAACATCTTTCATTATTGTGGTACATTTGTTAAAATTGTTGAACCCATATTGCAGCATTGCTACTAAGCATGGTCTATAGTTTTCATTATGGTTTTCAATCTGTGCCACACAATTTTATAGGATTTGAGAAAATGTGTAATGAGTTGTATCTGTCATTGCACTCTCATGCAGAACAATTTCAATGTCCCAAAATTGCCCCATGTTACAACTCTTCTTCTCTCTCACTCCCCTCAGAACCTCTGGTGACCACTGACTTTACATCAATGTCAAACATTCTTCCATTACTAAAATAATAATAAATCTAATTTATTCCATATTAGGAGTCCCACCTTATATTTGTCCATTACTCAATCTTCAGGATTTGGGAATGGTGATGCCCTCTCTGCATTGAATTGAGAGGTGTTTTAGATTACAACAGGGCATATGGATAGAAATGTCTTGTTTGCAATTGTAGATACTCTCTGGTTTTTGAAGTGGGCATTTTCCAATTTCATGCTTTGTTAGTTGTAAAAGGTGAGTCAAATGAGCTGGAGAGTAGGTATTTCCTGCAACTATGCTGAGATAAGGGCTGACCCAGCATATAAACAGCAAAAAGATATAATTCTCTGGAATGAATAAAAGGAACAGAAGAACCATGTGTGGGACAATTGTAAATGAGTCTGAAACTGACACATTGGGGAGATAGGTTATCATATATTCCAAGGTAAGACTCACCAAAGGGGTGCCATTTCCTGGTGTTGTCTGTTCTGACTATAGTGTCTAGATGTCTATAGACCCCACAGGAGCACCCCTTTTTGAGGCACTGTTTACTGTGGCAGCCAGTTTGATCCTCTTGAGACATGCATAAGTATAAAGCCTGGAATGACCTCCTTTCTCACTTTGAATTCTCTTAGCCATAAAAACTCATTTGTATTTAATATTTCCCCTTTTTGGTCTAGGTCTTTTTCCAAATGCATCACTATTTGGAACTTGGTAATAATCACTTGGTGCCATGGAGGTTCATTCCTGTGAGTCATGTCACATGCTGGGCAGAATGCAGTGAGTCTATATGCTGAGTATGGCTTAGAGAGGCAACAATTGAATGTCAAGAAGGCTTTCAGAAGGTAACTCTTAGACAATATATATTACTAGGCTAAGTCTCAATTTCACAAGAACAATATTTATAAGTACAAGCACAAATATCAAGGGCCTGGCATATTGGTCTATGGTCCTTTTCTAGGCACTGCTCATGTGTTTTAAAGATTCATACAATCTGTTAGATAACATAGCAGGACTCCCCAGGATGAAAACTCAATATTTTCATGGTTATTCTGTGGGTCTCTACCCACTAAGACAACACCCCATGACCACATGAACACACATTTTATATTCCATAGAGGCATGCCACAGGTGTACTCCTCCCCACAAATTTCCCCACAACTGATGACCTGCACCAGTGACTCTCCCCTGCCACAGTTGCAACCCTTCTGCAATCCAAACCCTCTTAAAAAAACAAAGCCTAAAATTAATAGTGAAATAAAATGAATTAAAATAAAGTCAACTTAAAAACTTTTAAAACTTCCTCTGTGGCTTTCATCATCTTAAGCTCTGTTATCTTTTAGGTATTCAGACAATGCCTTCTGTATGTTATCCCAGTATCTTACTTTTTCTCACCTTATTTTCCAAGAATTTTTAGCTTACATAAAAGTCACATAGAATATATAGAGGAATCCCATTAAGCCCCCTCTACCCATATCCTCCCCTACCAATAACATCCTACATGAGTACGGTACATTTGATACAATTTATGAACAAATATCAAAGCAATTCTACTAGTCAGGGCAATGGTTTACTTTATGGTATACATTTTGCACTGTACACTTTTACAGATTCTGACAAAATATAAAATGAGCTGTGTCCATCAATGCAAGATCATGCAGAACAATTCCAATGCCC
The DNA here is from genome assembly GCA_026826555.1 of Tolypeutes matacus. Taxonomy (NCBI): domain Eukaryota; kingdom Metazoa; phylum Chordata; class Mammalia; order Cingulata; family Chlamyphoridae; genus Tolypeutes; species Tolypeutes matacus. The sequence continues at coordinate 1,315,938 of JAKSZT010006920.1, read as the reverse complement.
CCAAAATACCCTCTATTTCACTCATTCTTCCCTCTCTTTTCCCTCCAAAAGTAAGACAACCACTAAGTTACAATTATTGAATAATAAGGTTCATAGTTACATGCATTAATATTGAAGGCTTGCCATACTGGTCTGTTTCTTTTATTAAGCACTGCCTATGTCCTTGACATTCTTACCCCTCTATTTGAGAATGTAGCAGGACTTCCTAGGATGGGAGTTTAATACTTTCTTACATATGGTTTGGGCCTCCACCTACTGAGTTGACATCCTATGAGAAGATGGACACATTCATATTCCATAGAAGCATGACTCAGGTGCACACTTTCTCACATATTCCCCCACTACCAATGCACTACACCAGTAAACCTCCCCTGCATATTTACCAAGAGAACATTCCCACCATTACAGTGTAAACCATAGACTTACAAATCCCCAGAACTCACCCGTTCCTTCCTCCAGCCCTCCATCCAGTCCCTTGGATAGTCCAACCCAACTACCCCACCCTGCTTACCCTCATATTCCAATATCTTCAACCACTATTGCCCCCATCCACTGCCAAATCACATCCTTCTTCTTTATCATGTGTTTTGCCCATATTGAGCATCAACTTACCACACTCCACTCCCTATATCTCTGCTGATAGCCTATCTTCCTGACTCTAAAACAGTGAATCTGTTCAATATACTTAATCATATCAGTGAGATCATGCAATATTTGTCCTTTAGTGAGAGGCTTATTTCATTCAATATCCAGTCTTCAAGATTCATTCATGTGTGAGTATTCTTGCTGTACTGATTTTGTGATAATCAGGGTAGGCTAAATATTTGCTATATTAGAAACTATGCATGTGTCCCCAGACCTAGATTTTCTCCCTAGGTCTGGTTTTTAGAATGCTGGTGATAAACTAAGCCTGATTTATTACATGACTGTCTTGTATGGAAAAGACTGTAACTTTGGGTATCTTTAGTCAATCTTAAGAGATGTAGCAGGGGGACAGATGTGGCTCAGGTGTTTGGGCATCTGGCCCCATATGGAGGGATCTGGGTTCAAAACCCAGGACTTCCTGGTAAAATTAAAAAAAAGAAAGATATAGAAATTATATGGGAGGTGTGGGAGGTGGGCAACATGGGAATCCCAGTGGGTTCCGTGTAATATTTTGGGTAATCTAAGCACCTCTTAAAATATATTTATATATATATATAAATATTTTTGTAAGCAAATGCACATATATGCATATATATTTATATATCATTTTACAAATATTAGTATGTATTGTGAAAATTTTGATTTTTACCCACAATAAAAAATAAATAAATTTTAAAAAAAAGAAGAAGAATAAAGAAATTACATGGACCACCAGGCCCCATGCGAAGGTGCACTGCCAGGTCCTGTGTACGGGTGTGCCACCAGGCAACGCAAGTCGGTGATTCACAAGGCCCCATCCATGGGTGACCTATCAGACCCCATGATCGGGTGAGCCACCAGGCCCCATGAGACATGCAATGAGATGATGATGTAACAGGAGAGTGACACAAGGGAGAGACAAGTTGAGACGTACCTAAAAGCCAGGAACTAAGTTGGCACAGATGGCAGGATGCCTCTTGTTTTTTTTTTTAATAACTGCTGATCTAATAGGGGTAAGATAATATCTCATTGTAGTGTTGATTTGCATTTCTCTAATAGTGAGTGATGTGGAACATCTGTTCATAAGCTTTTGAGGTGTTTTTACTTTCTCTTTGGAAAAGTGTCATTCAAATCTCTTCCCCATTTTTGAAATGGGTTGTTTTTCTTTTCAAGACGTAGAATTCCCTTACTTATGCTGGATATTAGCCCCTTACCAGATAATTGGTTCATAAGTATTTTCTCCGATTGAGTAGCTGCTTTTGTACTTTCTTAACAAATTCCTTTGAAGCACAAAAGTTTTAATTTTATAAGGTCCATTTATCTGGGTTTTTCTATTTCATTGCTTGCACTTAGGGTGTAAAGTTTATGACAACATTTCCTACTACATGATCTTGTAGATGCTTCCCTACACAATCTCCTAGGAGTTTTATGCTATTAGATCTTATATTTAGGTCTTTGATTCCGCTTGAGTAATTTTTGTATAGGGCAGGAGATGGTGATCCTCTCTCATTATTTTGGATATGCATATCCAGTTCTCCCAGCACCATTTGTTCAAGAGGCCATTCTGCCCCAGGTGAATGGGCTTAGTGGCCTTGTAGAATATCAGTTGAGCATATATGTAAGGATCTATATCACAAGTCTCAATTCAGTTCCGTTCTTCAGTATGGCTATCATTGTGCCAATACCATACAATTTTGACCACTGTTGCTTTGTAGTGTGCTTTAGAGTCAGGTAGACTGATCCTCCAATTTTGTTTTTCTTTTTCAATATATTTTTGGCTATTCAAGTTCCCTTGCCCTTCCAAATAAATTTCATAATTGGCATTTCCATCTCAGTAAAAATTGCTTTTGTAATTTTTACTGAGATTGTATTAAATCTGTAAAACAATTTGGGTAGGAGAGTCATCTTAATGACATTTAGTGTTTCAGTCCATGAAGACAGAATATTCTTCCATTAATTTAGGTCTTCTTTACTTTCCTTTATCAATGTGGTATAGTTTTTGGTGTACAAGCCCTTTACATCATGATTTAAATTGGTTCTTAGATATTTGATTCTCATAGTGGTATGGTAAATGGAAATTTTTCTTGATTTCCTCCTCAGATTGTTCATTATTAGTGTACAGAAATGCTACTGATTGTTGATTTTATATCCTGCCATTTTACTGAACTTGTATATCATCACTAGAAGATTTGTTGTAGATTTTTTGAATTTTCTACATATAGGATCATGTCATCTGCAGTAAAATTTACTTCTTCCTTTCCAATTTCAATGTATTTTTATTTCATTTTCTTGCCTAAATGCTCAAGCTAGTATTTCTAAGACAATGTTAAATAAGAGCAGTGACAGTAGGCATGCTTCTCTTATTCCAGATCTTGGAGGGAAAGCCTTTAACATTTAAACATTGAGTATTGTTAGCTATGGATTTTCCATATATACCCTTTATCATGTTGAGGAAGTTTCTTTCTATTCCTTCCTTTCAAAGTGTTTTTATCAAAAAAGGATGCAGTACATAGTCAAAGGTCTTTTTAACAGCATCAATAGAGATGATCATGTGATTTTTTTTCTTTGGAACTCTTAATGTGGTGTATTACATTGATTTATTTACTTATATTGAAACATCCTTGTATACCAAAGATAAAACCCACTGATCATTGTGTATAATTCATTTGAATGGTTTTTGAACATGATTAGCAAGTATTTTGTTGAATATTTTAACATCCAGCTTCATGAGAAATATTTATGTGTAGTTTTCTTTTCTTGTGGCATCTTTATATGGCTTTGGTATTAGTGTGATGTTTGCAGAATAGAGTAAGTTAGGTACTGTTCCCACCACTTCAATTTTTTGAAAGAGGTTAAGCAGGATTGGTGTGTAATCTTTCCAGTATTATTAGTAGAATCATCTGATTTTGGGTTATTTCTTTTTGTTTTTCTTTTTGTATTTTTTTTTTTTTGGTTGGGATGTTTTTCATGACAAATCCAATTTTTTGCTTGTGATTGGTCTGTTGAGCTCATCAATTTCCTCTTCTGTCAATGTAGATTACTTGTGTCCCTTTCATTTGAATTATCCATCTTGTTGGCATACAACTTTTCAAAGTTTCCACTTATGATACTCTTTACTTTTATGGGATCAGTGGTGATATCCCCTCTCTCCTTTTCTTATGTATTTGTATCTTCTCTGTTTTTTCTTTGTTAGTCTACCTAAAGGTTTGTCAATTTGATTAATCTTCTCAAGAACCAAATTTTGGTTTTGTTAACTTTTCTAGTGATTTTATTTATTTACAATTTCATTTAATTCTGCTCTAATCTTTCTTATATCTTTCTTTCTGCTTGCTTTAGGTTTAGTTTGTTGTCCTTTTTCTAGTTCATTGATAGGTGCATTAAGGTCTCTGATTTTAGCTCTTTCTTCTTTTTAATATAGGCATTTATGGCTATAAATTTCCCTTGTAGCTCTTCATTGGCTGCATCCCATTGGTTTTCATATGCTGTGTTCTCATTTTCATTCATTTCATGGCAGTTACTCATTTCTTTTTCAATTCCTTCCTTGACCAACTGTTTAAGAATGAGTTGTTTAATTTCCATATCTTTTTGCCTAATCTGCTTCTCTGCCCCTTAGTGATTTCCAGCTTCATTCCATTGTGGTAATAGAAATTACTTAGCATAATTTCAATCTTCCGAAATTTATTGAGACATTTTCTGTGACCTAGCATATGGTCTATCCTGGAGAATGGTGCACATGTGTTTGAGAATATTGGGTATCCTGTACATGGATCTAAAGTTCTGTATATTTCTCTTAGGTCTAGATCCCCTAATGTATTTTTCAAGGTCTCTGATTCTTTATTAACCCTCTGTCAGCATGTTCTGTATAATCTTGATAATGGTGTATGAGTCTCCCCCACTGTAATTGTAGAGGCATCTATTTCTCCTCTTAGTTTATCCATTGTTTGTCCTTGTATTTTGGTTAGTTGTATAAATATTTATGATTGTTCTTTCTTGTTGATACATTACCACATATATCAATATATAGTTTTCTTCTTTATTTCTTACACAAGTTTTCCATTTAAAGTATATTTTCTCTGATATTGGTATAGCTATTCCCACCCTTTTCTGGTTATTTTTTGTATGTAAAATCATTTTCAAACCTTTCACTTTTAACTTCCTTGAATACCAGGATCTAAGATGAGTTTCTTGAAGACAACATAAAGATTGGTCATATTTCCCTATCCATGCTTGTAGTCTGTGTCTTTTTATTGGAGAGTTTAATTCATTAATATTTAATATTATTACAGTCAAAACAGGGCTTATATTAGTCATTTTATTTTTAAGTTTATATATGATATATTTAGTCTTTATCTTTTTCTCCTTTTTTGTTATTGTTACTAACAATTTTCCTTTTACACTCTCCTCCAATGCTGTCTCTCCTGTTTTTTCCTTTTATCCTGTTGCCTGCACTTTAATATTTCTTGTAGGTCAGGTCTGTTGTTGACAAACTCTCTTAATTTCTGTTTATTTGTGAATATTTTGAACTATCCCTCATTTTTGAAAGCCAGCTTTCTTGGGTACAGATTTATTGTTTGGCAGTTTCTTATTATCTTTTAGCACCTTAAATATGTCATACCATTGCTTTCTAGGCTCCATGATCCTCAGTAGTTTCAGGCATGGAATGTGACCTTGAAAAGAAGAAATTATATCCATGCAACATATTTGCAGCTAGACATCATCTACCATCTTGTCAATGGTAAATTTGATGTGTATTAACCCAGGTCATACAAATAAAGACTTGGGAATGAATTCAGAAAAATCATCAGGCTGAAATAAAGATGTGATTAAACATTATCCCAGCAAAAATTTTGGAAATTTTAATTTTTGGAAAAAATTAATTTGTGCTCAAAATCATAAAATGAGAACTTATACAAGAATAATTGAAAAGTCATGGCATATCTCTGGTCTTTGAAACATAACAAAGTCTTTCAAAGTAATTAAATGGCTATGAAATTGAGATGACCCAAAAGAATCTGTTCAAAAGAATAACACACCAATTTAATGCAATTAATGTGAAAATATTTACCTACAGACTGAATGATTAATCCTGATTCTTTACATAGAGAATTAAATTAATGAATATTTGTGAGCAAACTTTAGCAAACTCTTCTCCTTCCAACAGAGAAGTTCTCACACTCTGGAGAATCCACTAGATTTTAATGTCTTGGGAGAAGATTTCATTCATAGCCCCACAATGATTCAATATGTATTATTGCATATGAGAAGGAAACCCTATATTGGCGAACAATTTCAAGAAGTCCCCAGTGACCTTTTATCTTTTAATCAGTGTAATCAAATCCACACTACAAATAAATCATATAACTGTCAGCAACATGGGAAAGCCTTTAGAAAATTCTGAACTTAGGCCACATGTGAGAACTCATACTGAAGAAAAATATACAGATGTCATATATGTGGGAAAACTTTCAGAAAAATCTTAAAACATTAGACAACATGAAAGAATTCACACTGTAGTGAACCCACACAAATGCCATGAATGTTTTAAAGTCTTTAGATAAAGGTCTTCTCTTAGAAAACATTAGAAAACTCATACTGTAGAGGAAGGATACAAACATCATGTATGCACAAGAACAATCACATTGGAGAGAAATAAAACTTTTATCCTAAAATAAAAGTGAATAAATATTCAACTAGTGTTGCATCAGAAATATCAGAAAGGGGAAAAACCATTAACAAAACATGCTTTCCCACACTATACATGCAAATGTCATGTATGTGGGATAGCATTCAGTAAATCTTCTGTCCTTAGACAACATGAGAACACTCACACTGGAGAGTAACCTTCTGAAGGCCATCTTTTTGGGTAAACAGAGTTCTAATCTTAGAAAACCTAAGAAAATCACACTGGAGAAAAGCCATACAAATGTCATATATGTGAGAAATTCTTTAATAAATCTGTGCTTAGGCAACATGAGAACACTCACACAGGAGAAAAACCTTATGAATAATGTCTATGTGGGAAATCCTTCAGTCAACATTTTGCCCTCAGAAAACATGAGGCAATGCATACTGGAGAGAAAACTTATGAATGCCATCTATGTGAGAGAGACTTCTGTCAGATTTCTAATCTTAGAAAACATGAGCAAACTCACAATATAAATGTAATGAATATGGAATAGGCTTCATACATAGACTGTTTAAACAAATGAGAAAACACACATAGGAGTATAATTCTATGTCAATGTCATCTATGATAAATACCTTTATTTGTAATTTAGGCATGAATGAATTACACTGGGAAGAACTCTATGTCTATATTACCAGGAGGACATTTATGCTTTGCTTCAGCCTAACTTCACAGATGAAAAACACAGGTTAGTAATAACTCCTACAACTGAAAATCAGAGAGGAAATTCTTTAACAAGAATGGAAGTCTCAGGGAAGTGGCTGTGGCTCAAGAAGTAGGGCTCCCATTTACCATATGGGAAGCCCCGGGTTCAGTTCCCGGGGCCTCCTGGTGAAGGCAAGCCTGCCCGCACAGCGTGGTTAGCTGACCCAGAGAGCACAAGCAGCAAGGGGGGGATAAATGAATAAATAAATAAAATCAAAAAAAAAAAAAAAAAGAATGAGAAACACCTTTAAAAAAAAAAAAAAAGAATGGAAGTCTCTAGAGGAAGAGCAGATAATTTTTGCTGGAGTAAATATTCAATGAAATAAGTATGAAAAATATTTTATTTATATCTCACTGTATTGAATGGAGGAAAGTCATTAGTGATTTCAAATTTCTTCATCAGCATGAACATTTTCATACTGAAGAGAAGACAATACTAAAATAAAAGTGAATAAATATTCAACTAGTGTTGCATCAGAAATATCAGATGGGAACTGATATTGTTAACTGATTTTGTTAATGGGAAAAACCATTAACAAAACATGCTTTGCCACACTATTCAAAATATTGCATAGTTTATTTTTATTGAAATATTATTAGGATAATAATGTAAGATTGTGAAGTGATCTGGTTATGTTGCATGCAGAATTTTGTAACAATTAGTAGGAATAATATGAAACTTTTCTTCAAATCAATACTTGCAAAAGTATGTGAAGTAAAAGCTGTTCCTGTAATTTGTCTAATATTATTGAGATTCTATTTTTTATATATCTTGCCAGCTGGCAGATGGTGCTCATCAGAAAATTAGAATGACTAGAGTGAATCTGAAAATAACATTGAATATTAACTAAACTGTGGACAATACAAAAGGATGTGCTGTAACTTTATGTATGTTTAATATGTATGTGCATAACAGTAATTAGTGGAACATGAAAAAATAAATAAATTAATAGTGCCTGATGGTGCATAAATTTTCAGTTTTAAATGCCATTATTGCTATTTTAAATTATATAGGATGCAAATTA
>JAKSZT010006920.1:1282387-1296694 GCA_026826555.1 Tolypeutes matacus | reverse complement strand
TTCAGGCCAGCACTTCCCTAGGTGGTGGCACATAAGTTTGCCAAGGAACTGAAAGCTGTGGGGATGGAGCCGAATGTCTCTGTTTAAATTGGGTATAATTGAACAAAGCCCTCAGGAAAGATTTTGGGGCACCAGAGGGAGTGTCCCATTGCCTATTTCCAGGCTGTGGATTCTCATCTGTATCAAATTTAGATCTACATTTATCTGTACAATGCTTTTCCTTACGGCACCATGGGTAGTAAGAGAAAATGCTTTCAGGAAAAGAATCTTTAAGAAAATCCTGATGGGAACTATCTTCAAATTTCTCTTTCTCCTCATCTATTTCCTCTTCATTCTCTGTTTGTAAAGGTTCCAGTACTGATTTAACAATTGACCAAGTAGGCCAAATAGTAGTCAGGAGCTGTGCCATTTGAACATATAATTTCTTTAATTCTCTTCCTACTTTCCCCCAATCTTCTTTTTTTTTGCATTACTATGAACCAAATATATTGTGTAACATATTGTATGATCAAAAAAAACTATAGGTATCCAGTACATTTAATTGAGAAATATAAGTTTTTGTTTTTGTTTTTTTATATTTATTTACTTTTTATTGTGGGTAAAAAATCAAAATTTTCACAATGCATACCAATATTAGTAAAATGATATATAAATATATATGCATATATGTGCATTTGCTTACAAAAATGTTATATATATATATAAAGAAGTGCTTAGATTACCTAAAATATTACACGGAACCTACCGGGATTCCCATGTTCCCCACCTCCCACACCTCCCACCACATCCCACACAAACATCTCCCAAAAGTGTGGCCCCTCACCCTCAATGGACTTACACATCTTCTAATTCTAAACTACCTAATGCAGGAAACCAAGTGCAGTATTTCTCAATATCTTGTAAGAGCTCTAAATGACAAACCTCACTAGGTTTAGTACTTCCAGCTTTAAGAAGCTGCTTTAGGAGACAAACATAGTGCTGGTACTTTGCCATGCTGTCTCTGTTTCCCATAGTAATCCTGAATTATGCCTGAAACTTGTCCCTACCTTACCAGGGACTCCAGAGGCCTCTTCACCTTCTCAGGGGCTCTGCAGTGTTACACCACCATTTTAATTTTGCTCAAAGTGATTCTTCTTCCAATCCATTCCTGTTCAGGAGCCACTTGTTGAGACCAGCTGAACAATGAATGGCCAGAAAGGAAGGCACTGCAGACCTTAAGGAAAAGACAAACACACAATAGAGAAAAGATGAGACCAGGGGACTAACAGTCTCAAGGACTGAAAGCCCAGATTCTGGTTTCACCACTGTATTTATTGGGAGTCTGCAAAAGGAGAAACATAATGCAGAGAATGTCCACTTATCTCTTTGCAACATAGTAAGTTCTTTATTCATTGCTGTTCTACCCACCCAGAATATTCTGCACAAAACTGGAATGTTTCTAATCAGCATCAAGGATGCTTTCTTTGCTTCAGGGAAGCATTGCAACTTCAGGCTGTTTTCCCACAGGAATGGGTGTTGTCCATTATCATCCTTTTGTTAGGTGTCCTGGGCAAGTCTGATGAACTGGAAAGTAGATGTTGGCTGCAACTCTGCTGAGATTCAAGGTTTAACTAGTACATGGATAACCCAAAGATTTAAATCTCTGGGACATATATTTACCTGGTACTATGCTAGTTATAGGTTCAAATAAAGTGGACAAAAGAACCATGTGTAGGAAAATTATGCATGAGTCTAACTCTGCAACATTGGGGAGATAAGTTATCATATATTCCAAGGAAAGCCCTACTGACTGGGTATTGATTTGCTGGGGTTGAATGCCCTGCTTATACTGTGCAGACTCAGCTCCCAACTTCTCCTCTGTGAGGGTGTTAATCTCAGATCTCAAAGGAGGGTACTTTGGCTATAAACAGGACTAAATCAGAGTCCAAACCTCAGGAAAATTTGGGACAGCACTTACACCTAGGACAAGTGATAAAATCTTGCAGAAACTGTTCTTTTAGGTTCACATTCACTGAGATAATATGAAACAACAATCTGGGAAGAAGAGACCTTTCTCTAAAACTTTAGGTAAGGATGGAAGGAAAATTGTCTGACTGATGGGAGGTGGAAAATGAGGGGTCTGAGTCTCCCTGTCCAGGGTTCCCATGATTTCTCAGGACCTGATTTATCCTGGGCCAGAACAAATGGATCTGAGGTAAGGAGTAAAGCTTACTGAAGCTTTTGCTGAGAAAGTACTTTTTGTTACTTAGTGGAAAATTAACAAAATATCTTAATATGAATGAATAAATGAATAAATGGGTGAGCAAATACAAGAAATTTTAGTCTGAGGGGTTTCCAGAATTGGCTCAGAAAATTTATCCAGTTATGTATTCCAAGATCTAAATGTTTTGTGTAGATAAAAATAGAAGACATGGGCAAGTGGGGCAGAGGAGTGGGGGACAGGGGAAGAGGGTCTTCAGAAAGATTTTCACTTCAGTGTAATTGTTATTACATTTTCTAATGAGATTGTATTTTTTGAGGAATTTAAGAAAGCAATACAATTGAGATCATCTAATAAAGGCATGGTAACAGGACCTTCTTTTCAGGAAAAAGCAATTTTAACATTAAACTGTTCTTGGTTAAAAAATGCTAAAAAGAAATGGTATAACTGTGAGAACTAATGCACATTATATGAGTTAAAATCTTTCTTTAAACATAATTTATTTTCCTTAAGCCTTCCCTTAAAAGAAGTTTGGAAACACATTAAAAAGAGGTGACCATTTCTCCTATTTCAGTGTTTGCATTTTGAATTTCCTAAGAAAATAATTTTCATAAAATACTTCTTTAAATAAGTAACATACTATTAGGAAGGTTCAGGCATATAAATGATTTCAATATTACAAATGAGAAAACCATTTGGAATCCAAAAATAAATACCAAAATTCATATATGTATTTATGAATCTGTAGTTGTAAACATAAATTCCCAATATTTATTATACTGTTTTCAAAGAGTAAAGATGTTTCCTATAAGGTGCTACCTTATCACAGGTTCCTATCTCCAGGCCCAGCAAGATTCAAAGAGTATCAGAGATGTTTTCTTCAACTTCCACTGAGAAGACCATTACTTCATTCACCTATGGGTCTGTTTCAGATTGCCAAAGGTCAGGTGTAAATATTTTAGCATAGTTCACAGAGTAAAGTGTGTAGATGTTGAGGGGCAAACCAAAACCACATATTCACCAGTGGGAAAACACCCCAGATATCTGAGTTTGAATTCTGCAAAGAGAGCACTATCAGCTTTCTCCCCAGTCTAATCAACACTAAGTCCTTGCTCAGCTCCCAAAAGCCCTTCCAGGAGGACCCTGAGACTTGTATCCCTGAGCCAACTGTAAATATAGAGGAGGATGAGAGGCCCCATGCTGTGACCCCACCCTGGATGGTCACCAGGCAGCATGGTTTTCATTGCATGGCTTCTTGACATGTGTTCCCCTCCATGAAGTCGTTAATTGGCACATGTAGAGCATGAGGTGAAGAGGGATTCAGCTGCCATGTCCTCTTTGAGGAGATGCTGGAGAGGCAGAGGTCCTGCTGAAAAGAGTCCCATTCCAGAGTGCTACCAACTGGCTCAGTGAATACTGATGGCCAACATGAGAAAGGAAATGAAAAAGAGGGAAGAAATCTGTTTCTGCTTACATGAGAAGTCAGAAGAAACTGAGAGCAGCACATTCTCAAGGACAGAGGGTGAAGTGCTTAAAGACCTTCTGGAAGACACCCTGACTTGGAAAGAGCAGGGTGCTTGGGCTGAGAAATGGGAACCTTGCTGTGAAGACCTCTCTTCAGGGTACTTCAATATATCTGCTCTTTAAGAAGCAGCATTGTATCCACTACAGCCCCTAGCTTACCCCAGCCTCATGGGCATCACCTGCCCTAGGAGGAACTGAACATCAGTTCAGGGTAAGAACCTCACCCAGGTCAGGGGAATATAGAAGCCTTATCAGAACAAAGATTTCTAGAAGACCCTGAATATGAGCCACACTGTATGCCAGGAAGGAGAAATGGGATATTATTGGGTCATGTGATGCTGAAGAGGGTCTCAGACAAGCCAGCTCCATGGTAAGTGTGTTTCTGAAGGATGATGTAACATTTTTTTTTAATAGTAGAAGAAACAAAATCAGTGCAAAGCTGTGGGGAATAGTGTCTGCATGGAAACACTAGGCCAACCTACAGGTCGTGAAAAGGAGGACATTGCAAGAGGATGGGAGGGAATTGTGAGATAAAGTGAGTTCATGACACCAGCAGTTTCCTCACAGGAAGAAACTGAATTTGGGTTTATGATATATTGTTTCCTTTTAGTTCAGGTGAAGTGGCAGTTGAGGTAGAAGAATTCTACTGAGCACTTTATTTTCTGGGTAAGAGTAGAACCAGTACATCATGGATACACTGCTGCAAAGTTCTCCTTAAATGTATGAGAACTTTTAAATAAATTTTTTCCTGCAATTTTACACATATCATTGAGTCTTGTTGGCTTTTATTTTTTTCTGTTCTGTGACCTAACCTATCCTGAGATCATCACATAGACAAAAGCACAGATTATAGTAAAGGCAAAATAGAGAGGTAAAGTTATCCTAAACCTGAACTGAACTAGAGCAACCTATATAATCAGAACTGAAGATGGGAGCTAAATTCAGACCCACATTCTCTAGTGGACAGCAGAGCATAACTCATAGCCAAGCATCAAGCCCCAGGGCCTGGGAACTCATGGAGGTACCAGAGGCATAGCCATCTCCCTGAGCTATGAGACCCAGAGTGGCACAGAGAAGCTTTCAGAGATACCAGAAAGGTGGTTGGGGCCTTCAGGACAATCACATCCATCCCCATTGTGTCCTATTTTTGCAGGTAGTTTGTTACAGCTCCAATGATCATTAGCTTCTGAGGCAGAAGTAATTGAGGACTTTAAGAGGTGGTTAATCTGTATCCTACCACCATGAAAAATAAAAGCCTGTGAAGCACAAATGTACCACAGTAGGAGCTGGGTAGAGGCTAGGCAGAGGCTGGCTCGTGGCTTCCAACTCCTTGAAGACCTTTTGCCTAAAATCTTTTTCCTTATAAATTACATCTTCTCAGTTAACTCCCCCTTTGTTCAGTCTTCTGAGAAGGCCTAGAGTGTACAATGGTGAGTTTTCAAGTAGAGCATATTGGGGGAAAATGTGAGAGCAGTATATGAGAAAGAGAATCTTGTAGTGGCCGATATGTTGCCTATTGAACTGCACTGTTGTCCAACTACTCTCAATCTCTAGAAATGCAGACTTTATAGTTACTTCAACATTGGTATAAAGATAGAGATTACCAGAGGTTCTGAGGGGAGGGGGAAGAAAGACTAGGTAGAACATAGAGCATATTCTTCTGCATGATATTGCAATGATGGATACAGAGCCTTTTACATTTTCCCAAAACCTATAAAATTGTGCTTTGCAAAGTGTAAACCATAATGTAAACTATACACCATGGTTAGTAGCAATGTTTCAATATTTGTTCATCAATTGTAAAAATGTATGATACTAATGTGAAATGTTATTAATAGGGGGAAAGGTGAGAAGGGAATGGGGTGGGGTATATGGGAATCCCCTATATTTTCAATGTAACTTTTCTGTAATCTAAAACTTCTTTAAAATAAAGTTTAAAAAAATAGTTACATCAAGAATAAGCATATTAACTCTCATAAAGTACTTTTTGGTTATTTCTAGGTATAGAGATAAGATGAGGTCATTGTTTTCAAATAGGAAACAGATCTGCTGTGTCTGGCTTTGGTACAGTCTGTAATCATGCTCTTCATCCAATGAATAAAATCATTTTAGAAAATATCCAATGAAATATTTATATATATATAGCTATTAATTTTTTAACTTATAAACATTATAAACTTATATAAATAAATAAGCAGAGCCATTCCCTCATGTAAATTATACCTCTTCCCTCAAGGTGCCCAATGTTAATGACACATGTGTATTCTTAAATACTGACTTCTTTCCTCGGGGACATACATACAGTTACAGATATTCATGTAGATCTCTTTGCATTTTAGAAAATAGGTCATACTGTCCCCTATTTCTCTTCACCTTTTACCATTTAATAAACTATCATGGTTCCCTGTAATTCAGTAGTTTTGGCACTAACTACAATTTTGGATATTCTAATTTTTAATTCATACTGACACATGAATTATATAAATAGGACCCATTACAGTACACATTGCACACACTCATAAATAATTCTACATAGGATAACATGTTATCTATGCTCTTTTCTTTAATTTCCATCTTTTCTGCATGTCCTACCTCTACCTGTCTCACAAGTGAATCCAAGGCAATTCATATTAACAATCTGATAAGTAGTCTGCCTTATTTGTGCCTGAACAATCACACCTGATACTCAGATATACATATCTACTCTTTAATGCATTCATAAACACCCCTACATTTGTTCAACATATTCATGTATTTGTTGTTTTACCCAAATGGTTCATTTCATATGTACTCTTCTGCATCTTGCTTTCCTTCTTAAATAACAATTCACAGAGTTTTCTGTTACTTAACTGCTATAACTCTTTCATTCCAATGACTATATAATATTATGGTACATGTGACTGTACCACAAATTATTCCCCACTGGTGCCCACTACAAGATTAGGGGAAGGGGGACAGTAATTGCTGCAGGGAGGCTGAAACTCAGTAGCATTTATTTCAATTTACAAGTCTCTTTCTCCAGCTTCTTTCTGGATGTTGCACACTATTCCACTAGTCTCCAGAATTTCAAAATTGTTGATTCAGACAGTTCCTGCCACTTCAGTGGTTGTTTTGGTGGAAGGAATATTCCTGGAGCTTCTTACTTTGCCATTTTCCCCACTATCTTTTAAGCATGTTTTAATTCTGGTCCCTCTGTTCATGACCTGAAAGTGAACCCATGGTAATTCATACTTACTATCTGGTAACTTGTCTATTATTATTCATACCAAAATAATTATACCAAGTTATACAAATATATGTACTCTATTATGTAAACACATAAAATATGCATATGCTTATATTCTAATACATTCATGTATTTGTTATTGTTCTGAGAAAATGGGCTCATTTTATAAAAATATGCTTCTCTGTATCTTGCTTTCCTCCATATATAATACTTAACAGTGTTCTCTTTCTCAACTGCTATTGCTCTTTTTTCACTCTAAAAACTTTTTTCAAACCTTCATGCTCAGTCTTTAGCACAAATTCTAACATCATTAGCGCTCAATTATATCTGACAAAATAAAGAAATGATAGAGATTTGCTTATCCTTTATTATATCTTATAACCTTCAATCCTACCCCTCATATTTTCACCTTAAAGCCCCTATGCAAAGCAATCATTAATTGCCTTTAAGTTACTTCATTCTATGATTCAGTAAAAGACTAATTTAAAAACACAAATATGATCATATAATTTTGCTGCTTTAAATATTTCAATGGGTTTCTACTAGCATTTTTCTGTGAAACCCTAATATTTTGAATATAAAATTTCAGGATGAATACTTATATTTATTTAGAGTCAAATTGATACCCATAACCAGACAGAATGTTGGTAAATCACAAGATCTCTCAGAAATAAATAGCTTTAAGGATTCACTTGCTGCATATTCTCTATAGTATAGCCTAGAACCACCAAAATCCACAAAAGACAGAGGCATTTGGAGTAAGGCATGTGTGAGTTGCTTTTGAGATATGTAGAAGATGACTGAATTAAAGGACATAATCTGTTCTACTTAGTTGCGTCTCTGGATTTACCAAATTAAACAGAAGCTGTTTTGTATAAAGGGCCAGATCTTGATTAGGCTGTTCTTTTAAGGTCATGGGCCAGTGATTGAACGTAGGACCTCCTACATGGGAAACATTCACACAAACTCTTGAGCCACATCCACTCCCTACACTTATCTTGATTGACATGCAAATTAATCAGGATGCATTGTTTGAATTCGGTGATTCATGAAATCATCAACTCTATAAAATGAGTGCTCACCATCAACATTTTATTTCTTATTTTCTCATCACAGCTTCAATAAATATTGGCTTCTCTCATTTTTCCAATCTAATTTGGTCCTACTGAGTAATGGAGAAAATGTTCAACATGACTTCTTTATTTTTCAATGAATTTTTCATCAGAAGATAATTGTTTAATATGACTATAGATATTTCAGGTAGTTGGTCTTCTGAGGGTAAGTGAGGTAATTGTAAACATATTTCTCCTGGTTTAAAATGCATATATAATGGTCAATGGGAAATTTGTCTCATCTTGACATTAATGGATTGATTTTTCTGTGTCCACATCAATGGGAGAGACAGACCAAACATAGAGCTAATGTAAATGCTAACATTGGTGGAGTTCAGTGGTAGGATCCTTGAGGAATTCATATTCAAACTAGGAATGAGAGAAAATGATTATGGAGTGAAGAGGTATGTTTGTGGATTAAGGTGGAAATGAATGGTGAAAATGTGCTTAGATATAAAAACACTGTTTCATTGTCTTTTGTAGTCTTGTGAAGGAACGTAAAGGATCAATCTCTGAATATCTAGTGGGAACTTTGAAATTGAAGACAAAAGGAGATGTTTTTATTTAGGGAGACAGGTAATGTTCTGAAATATACTCCATTTTAGGTGTATGTAATTAAGCATTTAATGATGATAGCTCAGAGAAGCAGCCAGGAGAAATAGTTTGTTACTATCAATTCAGAGATAGGGATGGAAGAAATTAAAATCAATTAAATATGTGTGCATGTCAGGGTAGTGGATAAAAGGAGAGAAGAGGGGCTATGATTTAGTTTTAAGATGTTCCAAAAATGTATTGAGCTCTTCTTTACAGTGGATAAGTGGAAGGAGTAACTACTGTAGTTTGAAAACAGGAGGCTAAGATGTCAGAGAAAGAAAAAACAAAGGCCCCCAAAGTAGGTCATGCATCAGTTATATAAGCTTACATTATAAGATGGATTTTGAAGAGAGGGAGAGGCTTCTGGCAAAAGAGATTGAATTTATGATCAGTTTATAGTTGCCACAAAACAATCGAGTAAGAGTTCATTTGAATATATTGAACTCAGCCAGTGGTACTATGACTTTTCAGTTTAATAGGAGAGAGATAATAGACAATGTGTGTGCATGCAAGGAATATTAAAAAATATTATGGTATTAAAGGGTAAGTAGCCAGATTTTATGATCCATCCACTTAGCAGGAGATGATTCAATCTTTTGAAATTGAAGGGCAGTGTGAAAATGTGTGAAATTCAAAAGACATGGAGAAGATTTGAAGTGTTTATGGAGAATAGCACAACTATTTAATTATCAATACAGTATTAATACAGCAGAGTTACCACATACTTGATAGCCACTAGTGTGACACTGTTTGTACCAGGAACAATACCCTAGTCATGTGCTCTGTCAATGCCATCATAGAAAATTGTAAGTATGTGGAGTGTTTATTAATAGACATAGGAATAGTGCATTGGACATAAGAAAAATCAAAATGTTGGTCTTGGTAAATATCTGTTGAAATGAGTAAAAGTGGATTAAAGTATACTGAAATAATGAAGATAGAGACATTATAGTGACTGATATTTGGCAAGGGGGATCAATGCACTGAAAGTTTCCATGTGGTAGATAAATCTGGTCATGAGAAGCAATCATGTAACCAAGCAAAAAAAAAAAAAAATGGCTGTAACCACAAACTGTGACCCATGGTTATTGATGTCGCAAGGTACATTCCAGGGTAAACCTAGGTATGGTATGTAAAGTTCCAGAAATTTAAGCATGGCATATATGCAAAGCAAAACTCAATTTCTAGCTTTGTCATTTTATAGCCATGTAATTTTGTCATGCTACTAAAATTTTCTCAACTTCTGATCATGTCCTTTTTTGTAAATAATCCATAAATATTTTTTCACAAATAAATCATAATCAATAAATTATTTTGACAATAATGTAAGTGAATCTGTCACATTTAATACATCATTTTTCTTTTTTTTCTAGATTTCACATACAAAGGGGTGTTTTCTTCTGTTTATAACACATTATCATTTTGCACATGAAATAACGTTATTCGCAAAGTGTTAAGGGGAACTTATAGTTTATAAACGATTAATGCAAGGATTTTACAACTAAAGATGATTAATATTGGACAGGATTTCAGTAGCGATTTTCCTAAAATGTCAGATAGAGGAAATAGGTACTTTCCTGTGCCTACCCAGTCTCTGTTTTCTGAGCCTCTTTATCATATAAATTTTGTGGCATATGACAGTACATTACAACCCATATAATCTGTTACTTTCTGATGAAGGGAGTTTAAGGACTAGACATGGAGGATCGATGATATTGATAGCTCAAATGATCTGTCTTTAATTGATTAACACCATCATGACCTGCATTTTTAAATTTCATGAATGGGATCAAAATCTTTATCCCAGGGTTCTGGGAGTAATATTTCTAGAAATCCCATGTGGGGAAATCCAAATGATTTGGAAGAAGTATATACAAAAGGGCAGGAGTTTGGTAGAGCAGGAAGGGAGTAAGTGTCCAGGGGACTGATAAACAGCTAGTTCATAAACCAAAAATTCCTTAAATCTGAGAAATTCCATAGTGTTTGTCTTTATGTGGTCTCCAAAATCCACATGTGGCCACTGTTAGGAATACCTATGTTTTGTAATCAGGGAGAAAATGTAAAATTCAGAACACTATGGGCCAGTTAACATATTAAACAATAGTTTTCATATTCATATCTATAATATCTGTATAAATATTTTATTTATTAAAAAGGCCATCATCATCTCTTATTATATAGTGAGATGACCGTATCCCCACTATTTTTCTGAAGCACACTTTGTATTTCTGTTTGTTGGATGCAGGTATAAATCCAGGTGAAAGTTAGGGTATTTAAAACCAGTGGTTCTAGAAATTGTGGACAAGTCTTGAATCTCATGGCTTCTTTCTCCATAGTCATCATTGCCTGCTTTGTCCTCTGCCTGTTCCTAAGAGTAAAAAATCAGAGGAATACAGCTGATGGCCAAACAGTTGACAATGCATGTCCTGGTGAGAAAGGAATTGCTTTTTCTACTGAAATTACATCTCTATTGCCAGAACACAGACAGATTTCTCCTATTACACTGTCTGTTATGAGTGCACTCAGTAGATATTCAAGGATCTGAAAATGACCCAAGTGTGTCCATTACTCTGGGATAATGATGATGGGTCAGCAACAAATTAAGAAATAATCTCCTTCCAATATTTGCACTAATTAGTAATTAGTTCCAGGCTCCATTTAGGCTGTGTTCTCAGAGAAGAGAAGGAGCCCATGGCCTTGGTGGAGAAATAATTTCCTCACTAACCTTGTAAGTGGAAGTAATGGTTTTAGGATTGTGGTGACAACATGTGATAGAGATGAGTAAGGACACAACATAACAATCCAAATGGGAGGTAGATATTTGAGCAGATGAGTTCATTCAATCCAGCATTAAAGGTGCTGTGTTAAGTGTTGCATAGTGTTCAGGGAGCACAAGATAAGTTAAACAATGTATGCCATGAGAAATAATTTATTTTCTCTAATAGTAAATATATTAAAATGTATATAGATATTTTTGTATTTTGAAAATATGTTTGAATTTCTTATCATCCCCTAGTCCCTATTCAAACATTTCCCTTTGAAAATATTGTTTGTGCAATTTTGATAAGTGGAAGCAATGAATAAGGGAATATTTTTCCTTTGATTTCGGCTGTTCATAGAGGAAAAGGAGTTCAGCAGTTACAGCAAAATTTTAGATTTGGTGAAAACTGTTGAAGAAATGGAGAGACCAGAACACATTAAGAACACCCTATCTTTTATCTGAGAATCAAGGAGAAGATAAGATCGAAAATGATAATCAGGATTTGGAGGTCCAAGGTGAAATTGAGTATGGCCTCTTAGAGTGAGGAAAAGTCAGGCCAGGATTGCAAGAGAATATAGCAGTTTTCATGGGTTCCTGACTTGTGCTATTAGACTGCCTAACTTTATCTCTTATAACCACACCACAACCCTTGTGATATTGCTTTATAATGAAACATTATATGTTCAGCATGTGAATGTGTCTTTAAGTATATCTAATATGCAAATACTAGGTTTTCATTCATAGTGTTCTGACTGAAATTTCAAACATAATTTGGGCTTTCTCTCCACATAGCCCCTCCATTCTGCATGATGTCATCTAATTGATCTGACTGTGATATTAATGTGGAGAGTCCTGTCAGAATTTAAATGCCTTTGTTGTTTTAGGAATCAGTGACCTTCAAATATGTATCCATAGACTTCACACGGGAAGAGTAGATCAAGATAGACACAGTCCAGAGAAAGCTGTTTAGAGAAGGGACACTGAAAACTATCAATCATCAGATTTCTATTGATGAACTTCCAAAATTTTATCTATCTATCATCTATCTATCTATCTATCTATCATCTATCTATCTATCTATAATCTATCTATCTACCATCTATCATCTTTATCTTTATCATCTATCTAACTCTCTGTAAAATGTATCCAATTTATCCTTTAACTATTCAACAAGTATTTGGAAGAGTTTTCTCATATGCCATTCCAAGTTCTGCCCTTATCTTTTCATAAAACTGAAAAATAACTGGAAGAAATTTGATTCTTCACTTATTAACTGACATCTTTTTCTACACGACTGAAATCTAATCTTCCAGACTAAAATTTCATGTCATTCTTACTACACAATCTCCAATACACAGAACTTTCTTGAGAACTGAATGAACTTTATTTAAATGGATATATAAATTGATTAAATATTATCTAATAATTATGCTTTAGGGACTATGTTGGTATATCATAACAGTCAAAAAATAATCAGGATACACTTTCCATATATAAATATTTGTTTTTGGTAGATCTTATGATTATTGGATTCCTTTAAGAAATACTATTCAACCACTGTGGAAACATAATTTTCCCTTTATGCAAAGAAAAAAGTTGCTAGAGTTTCTCAACCTGGGCATGGACCACAGTAACCACAAAGCCTTAAGGTTTTATGGCATATGGTCAAGCATCCTTTGCTATTGAAGGATTGCCAATGTGCTGTGTTCAAGGTGTGCTTCCCTGTTTTTACCTTCAATGTTTACTTTATTCTTCATCATATCCTGCCCTGGACTGGAAGATAATGCACTGTTATTAGGGTATAATTCAAAATCCATTGTATCTCTTTCATATATACTGGGTGTCAACTCTGCAAATTAGGTGCGATTTCTCAGGTGTAGCAAGGAAAGGAACTGTGGAAAGTATATTAGAATTTCTCCAAGTCAAGGGACCAGGTAAGATCCAGGAACCTGTGAATTCACACAAGAATGGGCTCGGTCAGTAAACTGGGAATATCATTAAAAAATGTCCTTAAGTGAGTGATAATCTCTTAAAAATGGCATGGAAAAAGAGCGAGAAATCCTGTATGGATGTCATTATATCTCACATGTACTCATCTCTATTCAAGTATCCATTTGTCATTGTCTTTGGCTTTAGGCAAAGGAATATTAATGTACTTATTGCAGTTAAACTTTCATATAATTTCCATTGCCATGGTCCTCCTCTTTCAGGTTTATCTTCACTTTACCTGCAAATATCTATACTTCATTTTATTTCTCCCTTATTTTAATCCTGAAAATACTTTAACTCTCAATTAAAAAAAAAAAAGAGATTCTAACCCTTAATGTGACATCTTTTCACCATTCCCTATCTATAATTGACAATATTGAAATATATCATAGTAATATTTGGGTTATTTAGATTTTTATAACTCTGTTAATTGCTCTCTAATAATGTTTCTTTTTCCCCCAATCATTTCAGGCAAGGAATCTGCATTTTTTCTTTACTTTTAAAGAAGCTTTAGATTACATATATTTTCAATCAAAAATATAAGAGATTCCCATATAACACACCCATCCTTCTCTCACAATTTCCCCAATTAACAACATCTTGCATTAGTGTGGTACATTTGTTAAAATTGTTGAACCCATATTGCAGCATTCCTACTAAACATGGTCTATAGTTTTCATTATGGTTTTGAATCTGTGCCACACAATTTTATAAGATTTGAGAAAATGTATAATGAGTTGTATCTGTCATTGCACTCTCATACAGAACAATTTCAATGTCCCAAACTTGCCCCATGTTACAACTCTTCTTCCCTCTCACTCCCCTCAGAACCTCTGGTGACCACTCACTTTACTTCAATGTCAAACATTCTTCCATTACTAAAATAATAATAAATCTAATT
>JAKSZT010006920.1:1265503-1278159 GCA_026826555.1 Tolypeutes matacus | reverse complement strand
GTGATCCTCAGTAATTTCAGGCATGGAATGTGACCTTGAAAAGAAGAAATTATATCCATGCAACATATTTGCAGCTAGACATCATCTACAATCTTGTCAATGGTAAATTTTATGTGTATTAACCCAGGTCATACAAATAAAGACTTGGGAATGAATTCAGAAAAATCATCAGGCTGAAATAAAGATGTGATTAAACATTCTCCCAGCAAAAATTTTGGAAATTTTAATTTTAGGGAAAAATTAATTTGTCCTCAAAATTATAAAATGAGAACTTATACAAGAATAATTGAAAAATCATGGCATATCTCTGGTCTTTGAAATGTAACAAAGTCTTTCAAAGTAATTAAATGGCTATGAAATTGAGATGACCCAAAAGATAGAATCTGTTCAAAAGAATAACACACCGTTTTAATGCAACTAATGTGAAAATATTTACCTACAGACTGAATGATTAATCCTGATTCCTTACATAAAGAATTAAATTAATGAATATTTGTGAGCAAACTTTAGCAAACTCTTCTCCTTCCAACAGAGAAGTTCTCACACTCTGGAGAATCCACTAGATTTTAATGTCTTGGGAGAAGATTTCATTCATATCCCCACAATGATTCAATATGTTATTGCATATGAGAAGGAAACCCTATATTGGCGAACAATTTCAAGAAGTCCCCAGTGACCTTTTATCTTTTAATCAGTGTAATCAAATCCACACTACAAATAAATCATATAACTGTCAGCAACATGGGAAAGCCTTGAGAAAATTCTGAACTTAGGCCACATGTGAGAACTCATACTGAAGAAAAATATACAGATGTCATATATGTGGGAAAACTTTCAGAAAATCTTCCAACATTAGACAACATGAAAGAATTCACACTGTAGTGAACCCACACAAATGCCATGAATGTTTTAAAGTCTTTAGATAAAGGTCTTCTCTTAGACAACATTAGAAAACTCATACTGTAGAGAAAGGATACAAACATCATGTATGCGCAAGAACAATCATATTGGAGAGAAATAAAACTTTTATCCTAAAATAAAAGTAAATAAATATTCAACTAGTGTTGCATCAGAAATATCAGAAAGGGGAAAAACCATTAACAAAACATGCTTTCCCACACTATATATGCAAATGTCATGTATGTGGGATAGCATTCAGTAAATCTTCTGTCCTTAGCCAACATGAGAACACTCACACTGGAGAGTAACCTTCTGAAGGTCATCTTTGTGGGAAAACAGAGTTCTAATCTTAGAAAACCTAAGAAAATCACACTGGAGAAAAGCCATACAAATGTCATATATGTGAGAAATTCTTTAATAAATCTGTGCTTAGGGAACATGAGAACACTCACACAGGAGAAAAACCTTATGAATATTGTCTATGTGGGAAATCCTTCAGACAACATTTTGCCCTCAGAAAACATGAGGTGATGCACACTGGAGAGAAAACTTATGAATACCATCTATGTGAGAGAGACTTCTGTCAGAGTTCTAAACATAGAAAACATCAGCAAACTCACAATATAAATGTAATGAATATGGAATAGGCTTCAAACATAGACTATTGTTTAAACAAATGAGAAAACAAACACAGGAGTGTAATTCTATGTCAATGTCATCTATGATAAATACCTTTATTTGTAATTTAGGCATGAATGAATTACACTGGGAAGAACTCTATGTCTATATTATCAGGAGGAGGACATTTATGCTGAGCTTCAGCCTAACTTCACAGAAGAAAAACACAGGTTAATAATAACTCCTACAACTGAAAATCAGAGAGGAAAATCTTTAACATGAATGGAAGTTTCTAGAGGAACAGCAGATAATTTTTGCTGGAGTAAATATTCAATGAAATAAGTATGAAAAATACTTTATTTATATCTCACTGTATTGAATGGAGGAAAGTCATTACTGATTTCAAATTTCATCATCAGCATGAACATTTCCATACTGAAGAGAAGACAATCCTAAAATGAAAGTGAATAAATATTCAACCAGTGTTGCATCAGAAATATCAGAAAGGGGAAAAACCATTAACCAAACATGATTTCCCACACTATTCAAAATATTGCATAGTTTATTTTTATTGAAATATTATTAGGATAATAATGTAAGATTGTGAAGTGATCTGGTTATGTTGCATGCAGAATTTTGTAACAATTAGTAGGAAGAATATGATACTTTTCTTCAAATCAATACTTGCAAAAGTATGTGAAGTAAAAGCTGTTCCTGTAATTTGTCTAATATTATTGAGATTCTATTTTTTATGTATCTTGCCAGCTGGCAGATGGTGCTCATCAGCAAATTATAATGACTAGAGTGAATCTGAAAATAACATTGAATATCAACTAAACTGTGGACAATACAAAATGATGTGCTGTAACTTTATATATGCTTAATATGTATGTGCATAACAGTAATTAGTGGAACATGAAAAAAATAGATAAATTAATAATGCCTGATGATGCATAAATTTTCACTTTTAAATGCCATTATTGCTATTTTAAATTATATAGGATGCAAATTAATTTAAATTTGAGAAGGAAAGTAATGTTTTCAGACCTGGAATAGTATGGGTATCTGGAAATGTAAACTTTGCTCAATCTTTAGTGAGGAAATGTGATATTGACTACAATTAAAATTAGTTGCCAAGTGACTTTTGACAAAAAATACAGAGAAAACTCAGGAGATAAGGAGGTGGAACATCACTGCAGATAAGAGGTAGTTCTCATTCTCAAAATGCCTCAGAATTGAAAAGGTGTACATACCATCATTCATTAATTATTCAAATTAGTACTAATATTTGTTGATTTATTTGGCTTATTTTCCTTCTAAATACCCACTCTTTGTGATGAATAAATGGCACTAATATTTAAATGCCTTAGAGGAAGAAACAGTTCCACAAGAAGTAGACCCATCTTGAAAGTGTATCTGCAGGAAGATGAGCTAGGGTAATGGCATAAACTGTATAATAGGTTTTGGATCCTCATCAGGTCATTTATTTCAATATCAAATATTTATTACAGTTTTCAATTATTCCAGAACCTTAGTTTTCTGGGGGCTAATTGATAAAATATTCAAGCTTCACACCTTCAATGCTCTTATGTCATATTATAAATAAAACAAAAATAAACAATAAAAGAAAATGTGTGAGATTCAATCATGACCTAGGATTCTGGGAATATCCCTGGTCAGAGTAGATATGTAGGCTTTTAAGATGGTGGAAGGGACCAAGAGCTGAGGAATGCTGAAATCTACCAGAAGCTGGAAAAGTCTAAAAGAATGAAGTTTACAGGCTGGAATAGACAAGAAAAGGGATTCTTCCTTACAGTCTCCAGATGGAATATTTTCCTGTTGACTGAAACATTGATCTCAGACCAAACCAATTTGGACTTATGGCTTCCAGAACTTTAAGACAATAAATTCCATTTTAAAAATGTAGTCCTTATAACACATTGATTATTTTTAATCTCATCCATTTTCTCTTTCATTCCCATACGTTATGATACTTTTATTGCAGGCTTTCATATTTTTCTTTATGTTCACCTAGTTTCTTCTTAATAGCCTTTATTTCTTTAGTCATATTTGTTTCAAATCCTTGAAGTGATTTAGGATATTTGTGTGACTACCATTGATTAGTCATCTTTAATCATGTATCTCATCAGCATTTTTGGTTTGTTCCTTTAGTTGAGCCATATCTTCCTATTTCTTATGCTGACTTGCAATTTTTGCTGGTGTCTAGGCATCTGAATATGTTAGTGAATTTACCCTGATGTTCAATTTCTCCCCCTTGCCTAGTGGTTTTGTCTCACAACTCTTTTTGATTTTTGGTTCAACTTATTCTAAGTCTTTAAACTTGCCCAGCTTATATTATCAAAATAGATCTGCGGTGCAGATATTCCCCCAGGAGTTTGGTACAACAGACACGTATAAGAATGTTTTTTTTTTTTTTCTTGCAGTTTCCTGGCCAGCTGGCAGATGGTGCTTATTAGCAAATATTTCCAAGGAGGTGACTCTTTAAACATCCACTTTCAGGTGATTATTTTCTGGTCAGAGTCAAGACTCAAAGTGGGCTCTTCTGGTCAAATTAGCTGAATGGAAACCATTCTTTGACACACCTCTGCCACACCTTAGCTCTTCCCAGGGAAGAAGACCTCTGTTAACCCAGGATTAGTAATTTACTCACAGATTTCATTTTGCTTTCCTCACCTCTCTGTCCCTCACCCTCCTGTGGGTTATGCAGCACTCACCTGACATGAAGAGTCCCAAAACAAGTCCATTGGACAGCTTTTTGGCTTCCTCTGTTGTTTTTGTGACAGAGGTAAACCCTGCTTACCTATTCAGATTTCTCTTCCTGGAAGTCCCTCTTTCTTCTATTTTAATATAAGCATTAAAGGCTATAAATTTCAGGACTGCTTTCACTGTATCCCATAAGTTTTTATATGTTGTGTTCTTGTTTTCATTCATCTTCAGATATTTACTGATTTCTCTTGTAATTCTATGTTTTACCCACTTCTTTGAGTGGATTTTAATATCCATATTTTTTTAATTTTTCCCATTTTCTATTATTAATTTGAAGCTTCATTTCATTATGATCAGAAATTTGCTTTGTATAGCTTCATTCTTCTTTAATTTATTGTGATCTGGCTTATGACCCAACATATGGCCTATCCTGGAAAAAGATACATGAGTACTTGAAGAGATATTTTTAACAGAGTTTCAAGGTATGTCTCATTGAAATGTATAGATGGTGGTGTGACTTTTTAGATATCTAGATTTGTCCCCTCCCTTGCTTTTGTTCTCCATAGAAAGGCAGACATGAACAAAGAGGGGATCTTAGGATTCACTCAGCATAATTGAATTGCTCCAAAACCTTCCAAAACTATGCCCTGCTGGTCAGGTCCTCAATGGGCACAGAAGCTGAGAAGGAGCTGGCCATCCACTGGGAAGTCTTCAGTCAATGTTCAGGTTGATATGATGCAAGTGCTGATCATGCACCACTTCAGGGACCTAGTGAGAGTTTCAGGATGGGGAACAAGAACGTGGGACAGGGTGACACAGAGGCCATCAGTCAAAACTGGAGAGGCAGAAAAAGCCTCCAGGCCTCTTGTCTGTTCACAGATATCTGTGTATTTTTTAAACATATGGGAGGGGATGTTTGAAGATACTTGTAGGTTTACTCAAGATTTCAGTGACTACTTAGTGCAGAACTAATCAGAAAGTATGCTATCAGAATGGAATTCTTTAAAAGGTCATTGACTCTTTTGTAGAAGCCAGGCCTAAATGGCCACATTGTCCACTGCCCTTAAGTAGAGACCTCTGACCTTCAGATGTAGAAGTCCTAAAGGACTTCTGCCCGTTTCTTTCCCTTCCTGTGGTCCAACAGTCACTTCCCAGGCCCCTGTTTTTTTGTCATGAACCAATATAACCCCTTCCCATCAGGAGTCAGGCTTAGCTAGGATTCTGGTGCACCAGCTGGCCGAGTCTGAACAGGGGGAAGACCTTCAACCCTCTAGGTGCTGGGGGAGGCCAGGAAATGACTGCCTTGGCCATCTGGTATTTCTTGTTTGGTCATGTAGTCTCAAATGTAAAGGGAGAGTTTTGTCAAAGACTTAGTTAGATGAACTCTTCCCATAAATGTAGGTCTCTGCTGGGTGACTCTCACTACACTCTCAGCCAATGGTAACCCTAAGATGCAATAATATACCCATCCTCTACCATAATGGCTTGCACTAATGTTTTGCTAAGGAAGAGGCAGAAACTCTAAATGCTATGAAAAGGCAACTTTATTTAATCAAAAGAGTTTGTGTTTATATCAAAGGATTATAACAATTGAGGAATCACTAAAGAAAATAATTAACTAAATACATAGGAAAGAATGAAAATATATACACCAAAGCAGGGGAAAGTCCAACATCTGGTCTCTCATGAGGCTGGGAAGTCCCTTTTCACAGCCAGTCAGAGACCCATTGGAAAAATGTTTGCAGGCAGAGCTTCCTCTCCTGGGTAAAACTTCAAATGGCAGTATGGGGACTATCAATTTTTAATGGGTTGCAAGCCTCAGAACTCCGATGAGTCTTGCAAATTGTGAAGATTGACCTCATTGAAAGTAACCAAATCCACCCAGTGGGAGAGTGGCCATCCTTGTGCAGGGAGACACAGTGTCTTGAAGGGCCTTTGTTCAATTCTACTCATGGCACATTAAATGGGACCATAAAGGTTTCAGTACACATCACCTTTAACTTCATGTTACCTTTACAGGGGATATATGCAAATATTATATCTAGTGACTGGCTCCTCCTAAAAATTTGTTTTTAGTTAATAGGTAGTGGGGTTGCCTGCATAGCAGCATTACAACATTCCAAATGACAAAGGACAAGTTAATCATTCACAATTCTACCCTGAAACCACAGAGACTATTGATTAAAAGCTTAGGAATTCACAATTCTTAATAAAAATAATTTTCTATAGTACATCAACTAGATTATTAAACCTTTCCACACACTTTCTCTGTTCTCAGGAACCTCCTGGCCATGTGCATGAAACTTCTTGGACACCAGTGCATTCTTCAAGACCCTGGGCTAGCCTTGCAACCTGGCATTTGTCTTTAAAGGAAAATACATCCATACCCGTACTTCATTTAACAAAACACATCCCAAGACAGCTGTGCCATTTCAACAAGTGCCTGGGCTTTTTGAGCCATGGTTTGTTCTCAACCTGTTGGCTGTCCTGCAAAGACCAACCTGGCAGATTTGAGCCCTGCTGGGTGTCTGGGTGACACTTGGAGCCATTAGGAATGAGGTGAGTAACTAAGAAGCACCCACAATTGGCAACTCATAAAATACATTATTGACGCTGTAAGATTTCTTATTTCAATGACTACTGAGAAAGATTGCATCTCATTTAAATTGATGCAGGATATGAAAGAAAAAGCACTACTACCAGGGTATAACAAAAATGGGAATTTAATGTAATATTTAGGTCTAATGTTTGTCATTAACAACAAATACATACTACCCTTTTCAATTGTTAAAATTTTCTTTTTGGTTTTTATACAGAAATTCAATTGACCCTCCCCTCAAGTCTTCTATGCCACTAAATTCTTTCATTTGTCTCTCAAAGCCCAGAAATCAATGATACATGCCAGCTGCAGGAGACCGAGGAGGCCAGGAATAACCCTGCCTCCCACCTGCTACCACTGTTCTAGCTACTCCAAGGGCATTGATTTCAAAGATAAAATCTCAAGCCTCCTTTACAAATGTGAAAATAAGTGTTCCCATGGCCAAAAGGTCAGTGGGGTGGGAATCAGAACACTTCTTCATAGAAGAGAGGAAAATAATAAATATGAAAAACCACAGAACACCCAGCACTCCTTATTCCAAAGCCAGGAACCAGGAGAGAACTTTCCAAGAAGATATGTGAGTCTGCTGCTCAACACACCATGCATTCTCCGTAAATGTTCACAGTAACCTTATGAGGTTTATCTGTAGAATGTGGGTTCCCAGTTACCAAGGTTCCAAGTTCTGTTGTGCTATATCTGCAAAGAAATGATGTCACTTAATAGGGCCCCTCTATCTGTGCCCTTTCTTTGGACAAAACATGTCCTAAGTCCCCTTGGGCTGCTGAATCTTCATCCTCCTTTCCAATGTTATCTATTTGAGTCTATATTTACAAAAACACATTCTTCACCACAGTCTCATAGGAAGGCCTGGGAAAATTAGGACCCCATGATTGAGAAAGAAGTGGGTTGATACCCAGCTCTACTTCTTCCTTTTCTGTGAGCCTGGTCAAGTTATTGTGCCCTTTGGGTTTCCGCAGTCTCCCCACCTGAACCATGGGTACCATCTAGCACCTACTTCCAAGGTATTTTATCAGGTGTATATTAAATAATACTATAAAACTCCAGAGCTCATGTCCCCTGAACATAATGCATGAACTTAAAATGGAAGGATTACCACAAGTAAGGAAGATAACATGTAGTATCTTCCAAGGGCCCCACCTTGGAATATGTATCCTTGTGTAATCCCCTCTTTTTTGATGTAACCTGGATTTTTTCACACACTTCTAAGCAATATGATATGGCCAAAGTGACAGAATGTCACTCCCAATATTTACTAAAATTCTCATATTTCTCATTATCTGTTTACCTGATATATGTGAATTCTTTCTCTGCATTTTCCTTCATCTCCTTGAAAATTTTGAAAAGGACATCATTTGATTTGTCCATATTCTTGTCTTTTTCATTGGTGTTTTCTGGATTTTTATCCTCTTCCTTTTAATGGATCATGATTTCTGAAGTCTCTGATTGTCTTGTGTTATTTTTTGTGCGCTGTATATTTTATTATTTTAAAACAGATGATTGATAAGCTTTTGTAATTTATGAGTGTGTATTAAAATCTAAATACCGATGAATAAACATAAGCTTGATTGGAGGTAAATCCACAAAATAAATTGTTACCATGGTCTTTTCCCTGAAATATGAACAGCATTTCTGTCCTGAAATGTTTTCTGCATCTATGCAGTCTCTATAAGCTTGTTCAGAGTGGAAACCCTTATGTGCTCCCACTTTTGCAGAAGAGAATGAAAATTGCACTCCACCTCAATATGAGGTGACAGCACATGGGGAAGGAAGTGTCCATGTGCCTTCACCAGGAACCCAGATTCTGATATAGATACATCCACCTGTCTCATCCTGCAGTCATTTCACACGCAGATTTTATACCTGCAGAGACTGGGCAACACTTGGTTACTGTACCAGATTTTATATTCCCCAGGCAGTTTTTTAGCTTGGATGGAAGATGATCAAAGCAATTTAGTGCAGATTCCCAGAAGAGGCTCTAACTGTGCTCTGATAGTTTCTTGTGCACCAGGAGGATGATTGACCACTGTAAATGAAATCGCTTGCCTCTGTCCCAAAATACATTAGTAGACATTAATCACTACATTAAAAAACAGATATTATTAAAGGTAGAAACTCCTATAACATTAGAGCTGGTGGGAGAGCCTCACACTTCTCTCAAATCTTCTTTTACTACCCTATCACTTGGCTGTAAGTTTAGAACTTCAGGGTATTGAAGAACCTCAGCAGTACTTCACTTCTCATAACCCAGAAAACAACAGGAAACTATTTGAAAATCATAGACAAGGAGGCGGTCATTTTCCTTTTTATCTTCCTTGGGGTTGGCCAAGTTAAAGTATGCTAAACTGTGCTGATATGTTAGAGTTCATAGTTACAGTGCAAGTCTGGAGAGACAAGACCCAAGGCCTTACAGAGAAATGTTTTGTCCCTTCAAATTCTAAGTATGGGTCCAACAGGCTTCTATAAGACCACTCTGCAATATATGACTATGGCAGGTTTATGAATTCCAAAAGGAGAAATATTATGTTTGTAAACTGATCTATTCTTCTGGGTGTGATTGTATTAAATTCAGTTGAGTTTTCTTTGATTAGATTACCTGTTAAGATTGCTTTTTGACCTTTTTGGTTTGACTATGTCAGTTAAGGCATGATCAGTTTGAGTCCTCACCCCATTGCTGGATCTGTTATAATTGGGCACTCACAAAGACACACAGAAAGAGAAACCTCTGTCATTTTTTATCCTGCCATGTGACAGAAAGGAGAAGGCTCAAGCTCCTGAGGCCCCAGGGAAAGATGAGTCATTCACCTGACAGATTATAGCTGACCTTGTGAAGAGAGCAGAACATCTGAGACTGATATAGAAGGCCCAGATAGAAACACATCCTACACAAAGACAAAGAGAAGTACAGGATCACTTTAGTATGAAGTCTCAAAAGACTGGATCGACAGAGTTCAAGAATATGAAGAATCCCAGAGCAGAGTAGAGACCAGGCAGAGATCACCCACCAACTTCCTTGAACAAATTGCACCTGACTTTGGTGAGAAAGCACCCCTTATTTTGCCTTGAGTTGGATTTTCCACAGCCTTGGTATTGTAAACTTTTATCCCAAATAAATACCCTTTATAAAAGCCAACAGATTTCTGATACTTTGCATCTGAACCCCTTTGGCAGACTAATACAATAGCAGTTTTTATCAGTAGGGCTGCTGTTACAAACTCCCAGAAACTTGGATTTGTGAAATAAAAGGCCAGCTCAAGTTGTTTGAAAAATTGGGCTAAAATTGGTAAAAGCACAGGTATTATTCTGTGATCTTGACTTTGTTCCTGCACTTTCCTCACAAGAGCCTCTGAATCAGGTTCCATCTTCCTCTTCTTTATGTATGTGTAAAAAGGGCAAAGATAGTTTAAGACACATACTTGCCAAAGACAGTGATGGCCAGTGACAAGAGGAAACAAAACTCAGGCAGTTCAGCTTCAAAGCAACTTGATGACAACTTTTTTTTTTTTACACTGAATACCCAGTGAAATTTCTGTGAGAATTACAAAAATCTATGCAATCAGATGCCCATCCCCTATTTTTCTGGGAATAAGCATCACTCTAAATTTGAAAAATAAATACATGATATGAGGGGGTATGGAATTCTTTACTTTTGGAAAATTGAAAACCTTCTAAAGTTGACTGAGGTAATGATAGCACAACACTGTGATGAATTTGAGAGCCACTAAGTGTAAACTTTGAATGGATTTTACAAAGCATGGGACCGTATAACACAGTGAATCCTATGGCAGAAGATGAACTGCGGTCAGCAGAACAAATATGAGATCATTCTGTCATGAACTATAAAAAGTATATAATACTAATATAGGGTGTCATTAACTGGGTGGGTTGGGGGAACAATATGACAAATGTAAGATATTGGCTATAGTTAGTAGTATTTTGATGATGCTTTTTCATAGTTTGCAACAATTGCTTCATACATTGCAAGTTGGTGGTGGTGGGGTAATGTGTGGGAATGATGCATGATGATATGCATGCTTGTTTTGTAAGTTCACAACTTATATTATGAACTTATGTTTATTAATGTTCATGTATGAGTGATAAACTTAAATTTTTAAAAAGTTTTAAAAAATATTACTTGGTGCCCAAATAATGGTCAAAAGCAAAAAATACCCACTGTATTTGGGGACTTAAAAAGACAAAGAGGAGGAAACATTTGTCATCCTTATGGATAATATGTAAAAAGAGGTTTGTTGAGGGTTGTTTACTCTAACCATGGAAATCCCCACAGACTGCACAGGGCAGGGCTTCCGAGGGGTGTGTTCTAAAGCGGTGAGTTGGAGCCCTCAAATTCTCTGTGCCTAATCAGCCCATTTAGGCCTCTACAAACCCAGCTGCTCTTTGCACACTGACCTAGGGTCACTGAGTTCCAGGCCTTCTCTGCTTCTATCTGATGTTGTGATCCTGAGCGTTTCATCCTATTTGATCCCAAATAAATTCATCAATAATGTATGGACTTCTGACTGGACAGGGGGAAAAGGGGGTGAGGTGGAGGAGGGAAGGATTCTGGGGCTCTGGGGACTCTGTGGAGTGAGTCAGCAGAATGGTCACATAGCTGGGCCATAAGGATATCTTAGAGATCCCATTGTGATGCACTAAGAGCACAGCCATGGATTAGCCAGGTCTGTATACAGAGGCAATGATAAAAAGCCCAGGCCCAATACCTGATATGAACACAGGAGACTTGGAGCCAGAGGAGGCTCCATAGGCTTGTTACTACTACTGGCATCTCCTTCCTTGACTTAGCAGCACTGATCCTGCTGGCAAGTTTCTCTAGCCACAGCCTTACCTGGGTTTAAGTCACAATCCCAGGTCTCCTGGTCTCCAAACAAATCTACTTTCTCTAACCTTGGAACACCAAGCTGAGACCTGATGGGATAGAGGTGGAAACATCAAAATTATGTTTAAATTTAATTTTTTTCACATACTGCAACAAATGAGTTTATTTTTTAGCCATTTAAAAGAAAGCTAGAAACTATTCATCATGAGTGTAGGGTTTATATGCCATTCCCAGCCACAGAGCTAGTAATCCATTATCTTCATTTGGCCTCTTTGGCTCTCTGTCTCTTTCCCTACTGGATGATGTGCAGTACTTTCCTGGTCTGTGGATCCCCACAGCAGCTCCCTCAAATAGTTTTTGCCATTTGTCCATGGTTTTTATGATAGAGTTGAGCCTTTCCTACCTTGATATTATATATTGCCTAAGAGATACCTGCTAAAAGCCTCCATGTTGCTCAAATGTGGCCTCTCTAAGCCAAACAGCATAAAAATGTACTACATTTCACCTGGCATGGGACATGCCCCCTGGGAATGAGTCTCCCTGGCACTGAGGGATCATTATCCAGTGCCAACTAACAATGGATTTGGAAAAAGACCTTGACAAAAAGGGGGAAATATTAAATACAAATGAGTTTTTAGGGCTAAGCAATTTCAGGTGAGTCAAGAGGTCATTACAGAAATTATGCTTATGTACGTCTCAGAAGGATTTCATTGATGGCCAAAGTAAACAGTGCCTTAAACAGTGGGTCTCCTGAGGGTTCTAGAAACATCTAGACATTATAGGCAGGGCAAATAATCGTTGGAATTCAGCACTCTGTCAGTGGACCTTACTTTGGAATATATGCTCCCCAATATAACAGAGTTAGACTCATGATTTCCTGTAGATGTCTCTTCTGTACCTTTTATTTGAATCTATATTTAGCACTATACCCAATAAATATATTTTCCAGAGACTTAA
>JAKSZT010006920.1:1231221-1257750 GCA_026826555.1 Tolypeutes matacus | reverse complement strand
TTAAATGCTGTCTTCTTTATATACACACATACAGGTAAAGTTGTACATGTAGATCTGTTTGTATTTTAGAAAATAAGTCACAGTGTCCCCCATTTCTATTCACCCTTTACCATTTAACAGACTATCATAGTTTTCTGTAACTCAGTAGCTATGGCACAAACACTATAATTTTGAATATTCTAATTTTTAATTCATATTGACACATAAATTATATAAATGGGACCCATTACAATATACATTGCACACACTCACAAATAATTCTACAGAGAAGCACATGTTATTTATGCTTTTTTCTTTAATTTCCATCTTTCTGCATGTTCTACTTGTACCTGTCTTACAAGTGAAGCTAAAGCAATTCATATTAACAATCTGGTAAGCAGTGTCTCTTTTTTGTGCATAAACAATCATACTCAATATTCAGATATATATATATATCTCCTTTTTTATGCACCCATAAATACACCTACATTTGTTCAATATATTCAGGTATTTGTTGTTGTTTCACCCAAATGTTTTCATTTTATATGTACTATTCTGTACCTTGCTTTCCTCCTTAAATAATAATTCACAGAGCTTTCTGCTACTCAACTGCTATAACTCCTTCATTCCAATGACTACTTAACATTAGGGTATAGTGTGACTGTACCATAAATTATTGCTCACTGGTGCCCACAACTAGATTAGGGGAAGGGGGACAGTAATCACTGCAGGGAGGCTGAAACTCAGTAGCATTTATTTCAATTTACAAGCCTCTTTCTCCTGCTCTTTCCTGGATGCTATATAGAGTTCCACTAGTCTACAGAATTTGAAAATTGTTGATTCAGACATTTTTTGCCAGCTCAATTGTTGTTTGGGTGGAAGTACTGATTCCTGGAGCTTCCTACTTTCCTATCTTCCCAACCATCTTTTGAGCATGTTCTAATTCTTGACTCCCTGTACATGTCCTGGAAATGAACCTAAGGTAATTCATACTTACTATCTGGTAAGTTGTCTATTATTATTCATACCTAAATAATTATACCAAGTTACAACAATATATATCTTCTATTATGCACACATATATACATATGCAAATACATGTATTCAAATACATTCATGTATTTGTTATTGTTCTGACAAAATGGGCTCATTTTTTATATGCTACACTGTATCTTGCTTTCCTCCATAAATAATACTTGGCAGATTTTTCTCTTTATCAACTGCTATTGCTCTCTTTCACTCTATAAACCTTTTTCAAAACTGTATGCTCAGTCTTTAGCACAAAGTCTACTGCATCATTTGAACTCAATTATATCTGAAAAAATAAATAAATGATAGAGAATTGCTCATTCTCTATTATATCCTATAACCTTCCATACTGCCCCCTCATATTTTCACTTCCAAGCTCCTATGCCAAGCAGCCATCTAATTCTGAAAAGTTACGAATTCCTTCTAAATTACTTCATTCCATTCATCAGTAAAAGAATAATTTACAAACACAAATACAATCATATAATTTTGCTGCTTTAAATATTTTAATGGGTTTCTACTAGCATTTTTCTGTGAATCCCAGACATTTTGAATATAAAATTTCAGAATATATACTTATATTTATTTAGAGTCAAATTGATACCCATAACCAGGCAGAATGTTGGTAAATCACAAGACCTCTTAGAAATACATAGCTTTAAGTATTTGTTTGCTGCATGTTCTCTAGAGTACAACCTAGAACCACCAAAATTCACAAAAGAGAAATGCATCTGGAGTAAGGCACATGTGGGTTGCTTTTGAGTTATTTAGAAGGATGACTGAATTAAAGGACATAAGCCATTTTTCTTAGTTGCATCTCTGGATGTACCAAATTAAAGGGAAAATATTTTTTAAAAAGGGCCAGATATTGGTAAGACATTTTTTTAAATCCCTGGGCCAGGGATTGACCTGGGACTTTGTGTGTGGGTAGCCTGCACTCAAACCCTGAGCCACATCCACTCCCCTGAGTCATTTTTTTTCATTTGTTTGCTTGTTTGTTTGTTTTTTAGGAGGCACCAGGGATGGACCTGGGACCTTCCATATGGGAAGCAGTCACTCAACCCATTGATCCACATCCACTCCTTAGACTTATCTTGATTGACATCCAAGTTAATCATAATGCATTGTTTTAATTGTATGATTCATGAAATCATCAAGTCTATAAAAAGAGTGCTCAC
Source organism: Tolypeutes matacus (assembly GCA_026826555.1). Taxonomy (NCBI): domain Eukaryota; kingdom Metazoa; phylum Chordata; class Mammalia; order Cingulata; family Chlamyphoridae; genus Tolypeutes; species Tolypeutes matacus. Next base: position 1,255,564 of record JAKSZT010006920.1, on the reverse strand, counting down.
CATCCAATCTTTGTTTCTCTTTTCCTCATCACAGCTTCTTCAATAGAGTATTGGCTTTTCTCCTTTTTCCAATCTAATTTGGTTCCAGTGAGTAATGCAGAATGGATTCAAGATGATGTCCTTTAATTTTCAATGAATTTTTCATCAGAAGATAATCTTTTAATATGACTACAGATATTTCAGATAGGTAGTCTTCTGAGGGTAGGTGACATAATTGTGAAAATATTTTCCCTTATTTAAAATACATATATAATAGTCAATGGTAAATTTATCTCATCTTAACTTTAATTGATTGATTTTTCTGTGTCCAAATCAATGGGAGAGGCAGACGAAACATACAGATAATGTAAATGCTAACATTGGTAGAGTTCAGTGGTAGGATCACTAAGGAATTCCTATTTAAACTACAAATGAAAGAAAATGAGTATAGAGTGAGAAGGTATGTTTGTGGATTGAGGTGGAAATGAATGGTGAAAATGTTTTTAGTATACATATAAAAATAGTTTAATTGTGTTTTGTAGTTTTGTGAAGGAATGTAAAGGATCAATCCCTGAATGTCTAGTGAGACCCTTAACTAATAACAAAGACTAGAGTAGATGTAATGATCAAATTTTGGGAGAGAGGTAATGTTCTGAAATAAAAACCATTTTAGGTTTGTGTAATTAAGTATGTAATGATGATAGCTCAGAGAAGCATTCCAGAGAAATGGTTTCTTACTTTAAATTCAGAGATAGTGATGGAAGAAATTAAAATCAATTAAATATGGGGACATGTAAGGATAGTGGATAAAAGGAGAAAAGATGGGATAGAATTTAGTTTTAAGATTTTGCAATAATGTATTGAGCTCTTATTTGCAGAGGAAAAGTGGAAGGAGTTACTATAGTAGTTTGAAAACAGGAAACTAAGATGTCAGAGAAAGAAAAATCAAAGTTCCCAAAAGTAAGCCACGAATCAATTATATAAGCTTACATGATAAGATGGATTGTGAAGAAAGGGAGAGGATTCTGGTAAGATATTGAATTTATGATCAGTTTATATTTATCAACAAAACAGAAGAGTAAGAGTTCAATTGGATACATTGAATTCAGCCAGTGGTACCATGACTTCTCAATAGGCAAGGAATAGTAGCCAATGTGTGTGAATACAAGGATTATTAAAAAATATTATGGCATTAAAGGATAAGTGGCCAAATTTTATGAACCATCTGCTCAGTAGGAGTTGATTCAATCTTTTCAAAGTGAGGGGCAATGTGAGAATGTGTAAAAATCAAAAGACATGGAAAAGATTTGAAGTGTTTATGGAAAATAGCAGAACTATTTAATTATCAATTAATATGGCAGAGTTACCACATACTTGATAGCCATTAGTATGACTCTGTACCAGGAACCATAGTCATGTTGCTCTGTCAGATAACATCATAGAAAATTGTAAGTATGTGGAGTGTTTTTTGGTAGACATAGGAATAATAGGATGGACATGAGAAAAATAAAAATACTGGTCTTGGTAACTATCTGTTGAAATGATTAAATATGGATTAAATTATAATGAAATAATGAGGATAGAGCCAATATAGTGACTGATATTTGTCAATGGGAGTCAATGCACTGGAAGTTTCATTGTGGTAGATAAATCTGGGCATGAGGAGCAATCATGTAAAGAAAAAAAAAAAGGCTCTAACCACAAGCTGTGACCCCTGTTATTGATGTGACAAGTTACATTCCAGGGTAAACCTAGGTATGGTGTGTAAAGCTCCAGAAATTGAAGCGTGGCATATAGGCAAAGCAAAACTCAATTTCTAGCTTTGTCATTTTATAGGCATGTAATTTTTTCATTCTACTGAAATTTTCTGAACATCTGATCATGTCCTTTTTCATAAATAAACCATAAATATTTTTTCATAAATAAACCCTAATAATAAGATTTTTTTTGAGAAAAATGTAAGTGAACCTATTACATTTAATATATCATTTTCCCCTTTTTTTCTAGATTTCAGATACAAGTGGGTGTTTTATGTCTGTTAATAATACATTATCATTTTGCCAATGAAATAAAATTATTAACAAAATGTTAATGGGGAGCTTATAGTTTATAAATGATTAATGCAAGGATGTTACAATTAAAGATCATTAATATTGGACAGGATTTCAGCAACCATTTTCCTAAAATATCAAAAAGAGGAAATAGGTACCTTTCTGTCACCATCCAGTCTCCATTGTCTGAGCAACTTTATCTTATGAGTTTTGTGGCACATGGCAGAACATTACAACCCTTATAATCTGTTACTTTCTGATGAAGGGAGTTTAGGGACTAGACATGGAGGATCGATGATATTGATACCTCAAAAGATCTAAGTTCTTAATTTATTAACTCTATCATGAATTGCATTTTTACTTTTCATGAATGGGATCAAAGTATTTCGGGGACATATGTAAAAGGTTTCAGGGAGTGATATTTCTAGAAATCCCATGTGGGGAAATCAAAATGATTTGGGACAAGTATATACAAAAGGGCAGGAGTTGGGCAGAGCAGGAAAGGATTGAGTGTCCAGGGGACTGATAAACAGTTAGTTCATAAACCAAAATTCCTTAAATCTGAAAAATTCCATAGTGTTTGTCCATATGTGGTGACCAAAATCCACATGTGGCCTGAGATAGGGATAACTTGGCTTTGTAATCAGGGAGAAAATGTAAAATTCAGAACACTGTGGACTAATTAACATATAAAACAATGGTTTTCGTATTCATATCTATAACATATCTGTATAAATATCTTATTTATTAGCAACTAAAGCCATAGTCATCTCTTATTACATTGGGAGATGACAGTCTTCCCAATATTTTTCTGAAGCACACTGTGTATTTCTGTTGGTTGTGTGCAGGTATACTCCCAGGTGAAAGTTAGGGTATTTAAACCTGTGGTTCTGGAAATTGTAGACAAGTCTTGAATCTCATGGTTTCTTACTCCATACTCAGCATTGCCTGCTTTGTCCTCTGCCTGTTCCTGAGAGTGAAAAATCATAGGGATACACAGGATCACCAAGGAGTTGATAATACATATCCTGGTGGGTAAGGAATTGCTTTTTCTACTGAAATTACATCTCTATTGCCAGAACACGGAGAGATTGCTCCTATTACACTCTCTATTCTAAGTGCACTCAGTAGATATTCAAGGATCTGAGAATGACTCAAGTGTGCCCATTACTCTGGGATAACTATGATGGGTTAGCAACAGATTAAGAAATAATCTTCCACAACAGTACTCAGGACAAACTCCAACTCCCAAAGAAGCCCCTGTATTTCAACTGCTCTTCCCCTCCCTACCCCAAAAGTGTCAAGTGGCCACTGGCTCCACCTCATTGTTATAATTTCTTGCATTGCTAGAATCACCATATGTGACAAGAGAATACCATCAAGTCTACTCTAGTCCATAGTTCTTCCCCCAATCCAGAGGCGACTGGGATGGTGATGTCCACTCCAACTCCAAGTGAGAGAGGGCTTATATCCCATGGATATGGTGGGTGGGATGATCCTATGGTTGGTGGCAAGGCTCCAGGATGCGTAAGTTCATTGAGTGTGGTGGGCCACACTTGTGGGAGATGTTTGTGTGGGATGTGGTGGGAGGTGTGGAAGGTGGACAACATGGGATTCCCAGTGGGTTCCGTGTAATATTTTGGGTAATCTAAGCACCTCTTAAAATATATGTATATATATATATAAAAAAATAACATTTTTGTAAGCAAATACACATATATGCATATATATTTATATATCATTTTGCAAATGTTTGTATGTATTGTGAGAATTTTGATTTTTACCCACAATAAAAATAAATTAAAAAAAAGAAAAGAAATAATCTTCCAATATTTACACTAATTTGTTCCAGCCTCCATTAAGGCTGTGTTCTCAGAGAAAAGAAGGAGCCCTGGCCTTGGTGGGGAAATATTTCATCATTAACCTTGTAAATGATATTAGTGGTTTTAGGATTGTGGTGACAACATGTGATAAAGATGAGTAAGAGCACAACTTGACACTCCAAATGGGAGGTAGATATTTGGGCAGGTGCGTTCAATCAATCCAGTGTTAAAGGTGCTATTGTAAGTGTTGCATAGTGTTCAGGGAGCACAAGAGAGTTTAGGCAAGGTATGCCATGAAAAATAATTTATTTTCTCTAATGGTGAATATATTAAAGTGTATATAGATTTTTTTTTTTATTTTGGAAAGATATTTGAATTTATCACCACCTTTTCCCTAATCAACCGTTTCCCTCTTTGTAAATAATATTTGTGCAAATTTGATAAGTGGAAGCAATGAATAATGGAATATTTTTCACTTGATTTTGGCTGTTCAAAGAGGAAAAGAAGTTGAATATTTACAGCAGAATTTTAGATTCAGTGAAAATTGTTCAAGAACTGGTCAGACCAGAACACATTAAGAGTGTAATTCTGTCTTTTATCTCAGAATCAAGGAGAAGATAAGATAAAAAATGATAATCAGGATTTGGAGGTCCAAAGTAAAATTGAGTATGGCCTCTTAGAGTCAGGAAGACTCAGGTCAGGATTGTAATAGTGTACAGCATTTTTCAAGGGTCCCTGACTTCTGATATTAGACTGCCTAAACCTATCTCTTATAATCACACCACAAGTCATGTGATATTTCTTTCTAATGGAATATTATGTATTCAGCATGTGAATGTCTCTGTAAGTATATCTAATATACAGATACTGGATCATCATTCCTAATGTTCTGACTGGAATTTCAAACATAATTTGAACTTTCTCTCCACATAGCCCCTCCATTCCTAGGATGCCATCTAACTCATCTTACTGTGATTTTACTGTGGATAGTTCTGTCCAAATTTCAATGTCTCTGTTGTTTAAGGTATCAGTGACCCTCAAAGATGTAGCTATAGACTTCACTCAGGAAGAGTGGGACTTGTTGGGCAAAATCCAGAGAAAGCTGTTCAGAGTAGGGACACTGGAACCTAACAATCATCAGGTTTCTATTGATGAAGCTCTGAAATTCTATCTATCTATCTATCTATCATCTATCTATCTATCTATCTATCTATCTATCTATCTATCTATCTATCTATCTATCTATCATCTATCTATCATCTATCTATCTATCTATCTATCATCTACCATCTATCCATCATTGTCATCTATCTAACACTCTGTAAAATGTATCCAATTTATCCTTTAACTATTCAACAAGTATCTGGAAGAGCTTACTCATATGATATTCCAAACTCTGCCCTTATCCTTTCATAAAACTTAAAAGTATCTGGAAGAAATTTGATTCTTCAGTTATTAACTGATATCTTTTTTCACACACTTAAATGTAATCTTCCAGGCTAAAATTTCATGTCTTTATTGCTATGCAATCTCCAGTATACTGAACTGATTTGAGAACTGAATGAACTTTATTTAAATGGATATATAAATTGATTAAATATTATCTAATAATTATTATGCTTTAGGGACTATGTTGGTATTTTATGACACAGTTGAAAAATAATCAGGATACACTTTCCATATATAAATATTTGTTTTTGTAGACCTTATGAATATTGGATTCTTTAAAAAAAATACTATTCAACTACTGTGTAAACATAATTTTCCCTTTATGCAAAGAAAAATTTGCTGCAGTCTCTCAACCTGGGCATGGGCCTCAATGACCACAGAGCCTTAAGGTTTTATGGCATATGGTCAAGCATACTCTTCTATTGAAGGATTGACAACATGCTGTGTTCAAGGTGTGCTTCCCTGTTTTGACCTTCAATGTTTACTGTGTTCTTCATCATAGCCTGCCCTGGACTTACAGATAATGCACTGTTATTAGGAGATAATTCAAAACCCATTGCATCTCTTTCATGTAAACAGGATATCAACTCCACAAATCACATTTGATTTCTCAGTTGTACCAAGGAGAGGAACTGTGGAAATAATTATTAGAATTTCTCCAAGTCCAGAAACCACCTGAGCTCCAGGAACCTGTGCATTCAAACAAGAAGGGGCTTAGTCAATAAATTAGTAGATGCTTGGGAATATCATAAAAAATCTCCTTAAATTAGTGATATTCTCTTAAATGTTTGGCATGGAAAAAGAGCAAGAAATCCTGTAATGATGTCATTATATCTCACAAGTAGTCATCTCTATTCAAGTACCCATTTGCCATTGTCTTTGGCTTTAGGCAAAAGAATATTAATGTACTTATTGCCATTAAACTTTCATATAATATCCACTTCCATGGTCCTCCTCTTTGAGCTTTATCTTCACTTTATCTCCAAATATTTAATCTTCATTTAATTTCCCCCTTATTTTACTCCTGAAAATACTTTGCCTCTCAATTTTATAAAAAGAGATTCTAATCCCTATGGTATACCTTAATGTGACATCCTTTCACCATTCCCTATCTATAATTGACAATATTGAAATATATCACAGTACCATTTGGGTTTCTTATTTTTTGTAATTCTGTTAATGCCACTCTAATAATATTGTTTGTTTTTTCCCCCCAATCATTTCAGGCAGGGAATCTGATGTTTTTCTTTAATTTTAAAGAAGTTTTAGACTACATAAATGTTACATAAAAAATATAGGTGATTCCCATTCAACACACCCATCCCTCCCCCAGAATTTCCCCCATTAACAACATCTTTCATTAGTGTGTTACATTTGTTACAATTGATGAAATCATATTGCAGCTTTGCTACTAATCATGGCCTATAGTTTTCATTATGCTTTACACTGGGCACTGTACAATTTTATAGATTTTGACAAAATGTTTAATGGCTTGTATCTGTCATTACACTATCATGCAGACAATTTCAGTGTCACAAAATTGCTCCATGTTACAACTCTTTTTCCCTCTCACTCCCCTCAGAAACTCTGGTGACCACTGACTTTCCATCAATGTTACACATGCTTACATTACTAAAATAATAGTAAATCTAATTTATTCCATACTCGCAACCCCACCTTATGTTTGTTCATTACTCAATCTTGAGGATTTGGGATGGTGATCCCCTCTCTAGATTGGATTGAGAGGGGTTTTAGATTACAACAGGGAAGATGGATGGACCTGTCTTCCTTGCAACTGTAGATACTCTGTTTCTTTGAAATGGACATTTTCCATCATGGTGATTTTGTTAGTTGTCATAGGTGGGTCAAATGAACTGGAGACTAGGTGATGCCTGCAACTTTGCTGAGATACAGAGCTCACCCAGCATATGAACAGTAAGAAGATATAATTCTCTGGGATGAATAAAAGGAACAGCAGAACTATGTGTGGCATAATTATAAATGAGTCTAACTTTGATACATTGGGAAGCTAGGTTATCATATATTCCAAAGGAAGGCTCACCAAAGGGGTGCCATTTCCTGGGGTTGTCTGCCCTGCCTATAGTGTCTAGATGTCTATAGATCCTTCAGGAGCACCCCTATTTAAGGCTCTGTTTACTGTTGCACTCAGTGTGATCCTCTTGATATTTGCATAAGTCTAAAGTCTGAAATGACCTCCCATCTTATTTTGAATTCTCTTAGCCATAAAAATTCATTTGTATTTAATATTTCCCCTTTTCAGTCTTGGTCTTTTGCTAAATACACCACTAGTTGGCACTTGGAAATAATCACTTGGTACAAGAGAGGCTCATCCCTGGGAGTCGTATCACAAGTTGGGCAGAAAGTAGTGAGTTTATATGCTGAGAATGGCTTAAAGAGAGGCCAATTTTGAATGTCAAGGAGGCTTTCAGAAGGTAACTCTTAGGCTATATATATTATGAGGCTAAGTTTCAATTTCACAATAAAAATGTTCATAAGTACAGGCATGAATATCAAGGGTCTGGCATATTGGTCTGTCCACCTTTGCTAGGCACTGCTCATGGGCTCTAGAGATTCATACACTTTATTAGAAAACATAGCAGGACATTCCAGAGTGAGAATTCAATATTCTGTCAGTTAATTTGTGGGTATCCACCCACTGAGTGAACACCCCATGACTACATGAACACATTCATGTTCCATGGAGGCATGCCACAGCTGTACCCCTCCCCACAAGTTCCCCCACCACTGATGACCTGCAGTGACCCTCCCCTGCCACAGTTGCAATCCTTCTGCAATCCAAGACCTCCCAAAAAACAAAGTCAAAAGTTAATAATTAAAAAAATAAGTTAAAATAGAATATATGTAATAATTTTTAAAAATTGCACTGTGCCTTTCATCACCATAAGCTCTGTTATCTTTTAGGTATACAGACAATTTCTTTTGCATGTTACCCCAGTGTTTCATTTTTTCTTACTTCGTTTTCCAAGAAATTTTAGGTTACAAAACTGTCACATAGTTTATATAGGGGAATTCCATATACCCTCCTCCCCCCATACACTCCCCTACCAATAATATCCTACATGAGTATGGTGCATTTGATATAATTTATGAACAAATATCAAAGCATTGCTATGAACCATGCTAATGATTTACAATATGTTATACACTTTGCAAAGTATACTTTTATAGATTCTGACAAAATGTATAATGACCTGTATCTCTCAATGAAAGATCATGTGGAGCAATTCCAATGCCCTTCAAATACCTTATGTTCCCATCATTTTTTCCATCTCCTTTCCCTCAGAAAGTATGCCAGCCACTAAGTTTAAATTGTTGAAGAATAATTTTCATAGTTACATGCATTAATGGGGGGGTTGAGATGATTTTCATGACTAATTCAATCTCTTTGCTTGTGATGGTTCTGTTGAATTCATCAGTTTCTTCTTTTATAAATGTACATTACTTGTGTGTTTCTAGAAATTTGTCCATTCCAACTAAATTGTTTATCTTATTGGCATACAATTTTTCAAAGTTTCCACTTATGAAACACTTTATTTCTATGGAATCAGGGGTGATATCTCCTTTCTCCTTTTTATGTGTTTGCATATTCTCTCATTTTTTCTTTGGTAGTCTAGGTAAAGGTTTGTTAATTTGATTAATCTTTTTAAAGAATCAACTTTTGGTTTTGTTAAATTTTCTAGTGTTTTTATTTATTTACAATTTCATTTAGTTCTGCTTTAATCTTTGTTATAGCTTTCTTTCTGCTTGCTTTAGGTTTAGTTCATTTTACTTTTTCTAGTTCCTCAATAGTTACATTTAGGTTTCTGATTTTTAGCTCTTTCTTCTTTTGAAATATAGGCATTTATGGCTATAAATTTCCCATTCAGCACACCTTTAGCTGTATCCCATTGGTTTTCATAGGTTGTGTTCTCATTTTCATTCATTTCAAGGTAATTACTCATTTCTTTTGCAATTTCCTCCTTGGCCCACTTATTGGTTAAGAATGAGTTGTTTAATTTCAATATATTTATGCCTAATCTGCTTTTCTGACCCTTACTTATTTCCAGCTTCATTCCATTGTGTTCAGATAAATTAATCACAAAATTTCAATCTTTCTAAATTCATAGAGACATTTTCTGTGACTTAGCATGTGGTCTATCCTGGAGAAAGATCCACGTGTGTTCAAGAAGAATGTGTATCCTGAACTTGGATGTAATGTTCTGTATATGTCTCTTAGGTCCATATCCTCTAATATATTTTTCAAAGTCTCTGATTCCTTATTAACCCTCTTCAAGATGTTCTGTATAATGTTGATAATTGTGTATGAGTGTCCACCACTATAATTGTAGAGGCATCTATTTCTTCTCTTAGTTTTTTCATTGTTTGTCCATTGTATTTTGGTCGGTTGTATAAATATTTATGATTGTTCTTTTTTGTTGATACATTACCCCTTTTATTAATAAATAATGTCCTTTTTTGTGTCTTCCAACAGTTTTCCATTTTAAGAATATTTTGTCTGATATTAGTATAGCAACTCCCACCCTCGTCTGGTTATTTTTTGCATGTAAAATCATTTTCCAACCTTTCACTACTGACTTCCTTGTGTACCTGGATCTAACGTGAGTTTCTTTTAGACAACATAGAGATGGTTATATTTCCATATCCATTCTTCCAAACTGTGTTTTTTATTGGAGTGTTTAATCAATTAATATTTAATGTTATTACTGTCAAGGCAGTACTTGTATTAGCCAACTTTTATTTAAGTTTATTTACATCATTTTGTTTTTATTTATCCTTTTATCCTTTTTGTTATTGTTACTAACAATCTTCCTTCCTACACTCTCCTCCAATGCCATCTCTCCTGTTTTTTTTTTTATTTCTTCTTTTATCTTGTAGCTCTCACTTTAATATTTCTTTAAGATCAAGTCTCTTGTTGACAAACTCAGTTAATTTCTGTTTGTCTGTGAATATTTTGAACCCACTTTCATTTTTGAAAATCAGATTTGCTGCATTCAGATTTATTGGTTGGCAGTTTTTTATTTTCTTTTGGCATCTTAAATATGTTATAGCATTGCTTATTAGCCTCTATGATCCCCAATCATTTCAGGCAAGGAATGTGACCTTGAAATAAGAAATTAGATCAATGCAACATATCTGCAGGTGGGCCTCATTCAACATCATGTCAATGGTAAATTTCATGTGTATGAACCCAGGTCATACAAATAAAGATTTGGGAATGGAATAAATCATGCATTCAGAACAATCATGAGGGTGAAACTAAAGGTGTGATTAAACATTCTCCCAGCAAAAATTTTGGAAATTTTAATTTTAGATAAAAATTAATTTGTTCTCAAAATTATAAAATGAGAGCCTGTAAAAGGGTATTTGAAAAATCATGGCCATATCATTGATCTTTGAAATACAACAAAGTCTTCCAAAGTAATTAAATAGTTATGAAGATGAGATGACACAAAAAAATAGAATCTGTTCAAGAAAATAACACACCATGTTCCAACAGAGAAGTTCTCACACTCTGGAGGGTCTACTAGAATTCAATGAATTGGAAGAAGATTTCATTCATAGCCCCACAATAATTCAATATGTGTTATCTCATGTGAGAAAGAAAATCTATATCAGAGAATAATTTCAAGAAGTCCCCAGTGACCAGTTAACCTTCAATTAGTATAATCAAATCCACACTATATATAAATTATATAAGTCTCATCAATGTGGGAAAGCCTTCAGAAAAATTTCTATTAGACCACATGTGAGAACTCACACTGAAGGAATAAATACAGATGTCAAATATGTGGGAAAACTTTCAGGGAATCTTACATTAGATAACATGAGAAAATTCACAGTGGAGATAATCCTCACAAATTCTGTGTATGTGGTAAAGTCTTTAGACAAAGGTCTTCCCTTAGACAACATTAGAAAACTCACACTGTAGAAAAACAATACAAATGTCATGTATGTGCAAAAATATTTAGACAAGTTTCTTCCCTTAGATAACATGAGAACACTCACATTGGAAAGAAACCATACAAATATCATGTATGTAGGGTAGCCTTCAGTAAATCTTCTGTGCTTAGACAATATGAGAACACTCGCATTGGAGGGAAGTCTTCTGAAGGCCATCTTTGTGGGAAAACCTTCAGTCAGAGTTCTAATCTTAGAAAACATGAAAAAATCACACTGGAGATAAGCCATGTGTATTAGTCAGCCAAAGGGGTGCTGATGCAAAATACCAATGATCTGTTGGTCTTTATAAAGGGTATTTATTTGGGGTAGAAGCTTACAGTTACCGGGGCATAAAGCATAAGTTTCTTCCTTCACAAAGCCTATTGCCACGTGTTGGAGCAAGACATCTGCTGATGTTTGCCAGGGTCCAGGATTCTTGGGTTCCTCTCTTCCAGGGGCTCCATTTCTCCCTGGGCTCAGCTCCTCTGTTTCCTCATCAAGGTCAGCTGTAGACCATAAGGCTCACTAGACTTTGCCTCTCTTCACAAGGCCAGTTGTGAAATGTGAGGCAAATGGCTGATCTCTTTTCCTGGGGTCTTCCCTTCCTCTTCACAACCAAGCTCCACTGTATGCCTACTTCTCAGGGCTCCAGCTCAAGTCTCTACATCAGAACTCCAACTCAAAAACTCCACCTCTGTCCTTTACCATGTCTTTAACATTGATGCCCCACCACCAAGAGTTGGGGCTCAATGCCCTACTGAGGTGGCCCATGTCATAATTTAGTCATGGCCAGATGAACAGACCAGTTTACAAGCATAATCCAATATCTGTTTTTGGAATTAATAATTATATCATACTGCCAAACTGCTACAGCAAGCAAATGTCATATATGTGAGAAAGTCTCCAATAAATCTGAGATTAGGCAACATGCAAACACTCACACAGGAGAAAAACCTTATGAATGCTGACTATGTGGGAAATCCTTTAGTCAACATTTTACCCTCATACAACATGAGATGGTTCACACTGGAGAGAAACCTTTTGGACACCATCTATCTGATAGAGCCTTTCTTCAGATTTCTAACCTTAGAAAACAAGAGAACGCACAATATAAGTGTAATGAATACATAATAGACTTTATCCTTAGACTATTCTTTAAACAAATGAGAAAACCCATGCAGGAACATAATCCTATGCCATGTACTCTCTGATAAATGCCTTTATTTTTAATTTAGGCATGAATGAATTACACTCGGAAGAAATCTATGTCTATATTGACCTGGAGGACATATATCCTGAGCTTCAGCCTAAATGCACAAAAGAAAAACACAGGTTGGTAATAACTCCCACAAGAGAAAATCAGGCAGGAAAATCTTTAACAAGAGCAGGAGACTTTAGAAGAACAGCAGATTATTCTTGCCGAAGTAAATATTCAATAAAACAAGTATCAAAAATTACTTTTCTTATAACTCATTGTAATGAATGGAGGAAAGTCTTTACTGATTTCAAATTTCTTCATCAGCATGAACATTTTCATACTGAAGAAAAGACAACCATAAATCAAAGTGAATAAATATTCAGCTACTGTTCACATCAGAAATATCAGAAAGGGGAAAAACCATTAACAAAACATGCTGTCGCATGCTATTCAGAATATTGCCTAATTGCTCTTTATTGAAAAAGAATTCAGATAATAATGTAAGATTGTGAAGAGATCTGGTTATGTTGCATACAAAATTTTATAACAATTAGTATGAAGAATATGAAACTTTTCTCCAAATCAATACTTGCAAAATTATGCTAAGTGAGAGCTGTTGCTGTAATTTATCTAATATGATTTAGATTCTATCTTTTATGCAACATTAAACTAAATTATAAAGACTGGGGTGAATCTAAAAATAACATTGAATATTAACTAAGTGATGGACAATACAAAATGATGTAACTATTACATATGCTTAATATGTATGTGCATCACATTAATAAATGGAACATGAAAAAATAAATACATTAATAATGTCTGGTAATGCATAAATTTTCACATTTAGATGTCATTATTGCTATTTTAAGTAATATATGATATAAATTAATGAAAATATGAGAAGGAAAATAATGTTGCCAGACTTGGAATAGTATTGGAATCTGGGAATGAAATCTTTGTTCAATTCTTAGTGAGGAAATGTGATATTCACTACAATTAAAATTTCCTGCCAAGTGATTTGTGGCAAAAAATGCAGAGAAATCTCAGGGCATAAGGAGGTAGAACATCACTACAGATATGAAGTAGTTCTCAACTTCAAAATGTGTTAGAATTGATAAGGTATTAATACCAACATTCATTAATTCATTCAATTATTAATAATATTTGTTGATTCATTTGGCTTGTTTTCCCTCCAAATACTCACTCTTTGTTCAGAATAAATGGTACTAATATTTAAATGCCTCAGAGAAAAAACAGTGCAACAAGAAGTAGGCCCGTCTTGAAAGTATACCTGCATGAGGATGGGCTAGATTAATGGAAGAAACTGTATAATAGGTATTGGATCCTCTTCAGATCATTTATTTCAATACCACATATTTATTAAGGCTTTCAAATGTCCCAGAACCAGAATTATCTGGGGATTATTTGATAAAATATACAAGCTTCCCACATTCACTGGTCTTATGCCCTAGCAGAAATGAATAAAAAATAAACAAGAAAATAAAATGTGTGAGATTCAATCATGACCTAGGATTTGGGGAATATCCCTAGTAAGAGTAGATACTGTAGGCCTTGAATATGGTGGAAAGAACCAAGAGCCAAGGAATGCTGAAAGCTACCAGAAGCTGAAAAATGTTAAAGAATGAAATTTACAGGCTGGAATAGACAAGAAAATAGATTGCCCATTTTAGTCTCCACATGGAGTGTTTTCTTGTTGACTAAAATAATGATCTCACATCAGATCAATTTGGATTTATGGCCTCTAGAATTGTAACACAATAAATTCTAATTTAAAAATGAAGTAGTTCTTATAACACTTGATTATATTTAATTTCATCCATTGTGTCTTTCATCCCATAAGTGGTTTGACTTTTATTGCAGGCTTTCATATTGTTCTTTATGTTCACCAAGGGTGTTCTTAATATCCTTTATTTCTTTAGTCATAGTTTGCTTCAACTCTTTGAATTGATTTAGGATATTTGTGTGATTATCATTGATTAGTCATCTTTAATCCTGGATCTCATCAGGATTTTTGGTTTGTTCCTTTAGTTGAGCCATATCTTCCTGTTTCTTATGTTGACTTGCAATTTTTGCTGATGTCCAAGCATCTGAATATGTTAGTGAATTTACTCTGATACTCAATTTCTCCCTCTTGCCTAGTGGTTTTGTTTCACAGCTCTTTTTGATTTTTGGTTCAACTTATTCTACTTGCTCAGCTAATGTTATCAAAATAGATCCAGGGACTCACAACTGCAGTGCAGATCCTTCCTCAGGAATTTTGTGCAAGAGACACCTATAAGCACTTTTTCTTTTCTTGCAGTTTCCTGGCCAGCTGGCAGATGGTGCTCATCAGCAAGTATTTCCAAGGAGATGACTCTTCCAACATCCACTTTTAGGTGATACTTTTCTGGTCAGAGTCAAGAATCAAAGTGGGTGCTTCTGGTCAAATTAGCTGAATGGAAACCATTCTCTGACACACCTCTGACACACTTTACCTCTTCACAGGGAGGTAAAGTGTGTTCTACTCTCTTTTGGCTGCAGTATGCCACAGGTTTTATCCAGGTTGATTGCCATGAGAGTTGGGCATGGGTGCCAATCCCAGGCCCAGGGGGTTAGTAACTCACTCACAGTTTTCCTTCTGCCTTTTTGACCTATCTGTCCGTCACCCTCTTGTGAGTTATGCAGCACTCTCCTGCCCTGCAGAGTCCTAAAGCAGGACCCTTGGACAGCTTTTTTGCTATTCCTTTGTTGTTTTTGTGAAAAAGGTGAGCTCTGCTTACCTATTCAGATGCCATCTTCTTGGAATTCCTTTTATCTTCTTTTTTAATATAGCATTAAGGGCTATAAATTTCAGGACTGCCTTCACTTTATTCCATATGTTTTGATATGTTATGTTATTGTTTTCATTTATTTTGAGATATTTACTGATTTCTTTTGCAATTCTATCTTTGACCCACTTATTATTTGAGTGGATTTTTATCTCCATATATTTTTAAAATTTTTCCCATTTTCTATTACTTATTTCCAGCTTCATTTCATTATGATCAGAAAATTGCTTTGTATAACTTCATTCTTTTTTAATTTATCGAGATCTGATTTATGACGTAACATATGGTCTAACCTGGAGAAAGGTACAGGAGTACTTGAGAAGATATTTTTAACAGAGTTTCAAGGTATGTCTCATTAAAATGTATAAATGGTTTTGTGACTTTTTAGATAGGTATAGAGATTTGTTTCCTCCTTTGCTTTTGTCCCCTATAGAAAGGCACACATGAATAAAGAAGGCATTGAAGGATTCACTCAGCCTAATTGGGATGTTCCAAACCCTTCCAGAACCATGCCGTGCTGGTCAGGTCCTCAGTGGGCACAGAAGCTAAGAAGGAGCTGACCCTCCTCTAGGGAGTCTTCAGTTTTCAGGTTGATTTGACACAAATGCAGATCATGCAACTCTTCAGGGAACAAGTGAGCCTTTCAGTATGGGGAACAAGAACATGTGACAGGAATACAAAGAAGTTAAAAATGGACAGGCAGGAAGGGCCTCCATGACTCATGGAGGTTCATGGATATCTGTGCATTTTTAAACAGTTAAGAGGGGATGTTTGAAAAGCCTTAAAAATTCACCCATGCCTTCACTGACTAATTAGTCCAGAACTAGTCAGAAAGTGTGCTATCAGAATGGAATTCTTTTTTTAAAAAAAGCACTGAATCTTTTGTAGAAGCCAGGCTTAAATGAATACATTGTCCACTGCCCTTAGATAGAGACCTCAGACCAGCAGATGTTGGAGCTCTAAGGGATGTCAGTCCAGCTGTTTCCCTTCTTGTGGTCCAACAGTCACTTTCCAGGCCCCTGCTTTTTGCCATGAACCCATATAACCTCTTCTCATCAGGAATCAGGTTCAGCTGGGATCCTGGTGTACTACTTGGCAGAGCCTGAACATGGGGACCTTCAACTCTCCAGGAACAGGTGGAGCCACGGGCCAGCACATGACTGCCTTGGACATCTGTGATTTCTTATTTGGTCAAGTAGTCTCAGGAGTAAAGGGAGAGTTCTGTCAAAGACTAAGTTAGATGAAGTATCCCCATAAATATGGGTATCTGCTGGGTGACTCACTACCATCTCAGCCAATGGTAACCCTAAGATGCAATAATATATCCATCCTCTACCATAATATCATGCAGTAGTGTTTTGCTAAGGAAGAGGGAAAAACTCTCAATGTTGTGCAAAGGCAACTTTATTCAATCAAATGAGCTTGTGGTCATATCAAATGATTATAACATTTGAGCAATCATTAAAGAAAATGACCAATTCAAGACATAGGAAAGAATGAAAATATATACAACAACTCACCAAATCAGGGAAAAGCAACATCTGGTCTCTCATGAGGCTTGGAAGTGCCTTTTGATAGCCAGCCAGAGTCTTGATAGGAAAAATGGTCCCAGGCAGATCTTTCTCTCCTGGGTGAGACTTCAAGTAGAAGCTTGGGGACTATCCTCTTTTAAGTGGTTCTAAACCTCCAATCTCCAATGAGACTTGCAACACATGAGGAATGACCTCAATGAAAGTAACCAAATCCATCCAGTGGGAGAGTGGTCATCCTTCCACAGGAGACTCATGTCTTGAGGGATATTTGTTCTATTCTGTTTTGGTACACTAAACAGGAACATAAAGGTTTCAATACACATCAGCTTTAATTTGATGTTAACTTTACAGGGGATACGTGCAACTACTACATCTGGTGACTTGCTCCTTCTAAACATTTCTTTTTATTTAATAGATAGCAGAGTTGCCTGCATAGCAGCATTACAACATTCCAAAGGACAAGTTAATCATTCACATTTCTACACTGAAACAGCAGAGACTATTGATAAGAAAGCTTAGGAATTCACAATTCTTAATAATAATAATTTTCTTATAGTACATCAACTAGACTATAAAGTCTTTCCACATATTTCTCTGTTCTCAGGAACTCCCTGGTCATGTGGATGAAATTTCTTGGACACCAGTGCATTCTTACAGGCCAAGGACTAGCCTTGCAATCTGGCATTTGTCTTTGAAAGAAAAGCACAGCCATACCTGTGCTTCAATTAGCAAAACACAGCCCAGGACAGCTGTGCCATGCCAAAAAGGGCCTGGGTTTTTTGAGCCACAGTTCATATTCAACCTGTTGGCTGTCCTAAAAAGGCCAACCTGGCAGAGTTGAGCCCTGCTGAGTGTCTGGGTGACATTTGGAGCCATCAGGAAAGAGGGGAATAACTAAGAAGCACCCAAAATTGGCAACTCAGAATCACTTCACAATTGATCTGGCTCTCACCTTTATAGGTGTACCCAAGGTATGATGATCTAAACACTTAATATTGGCTCAGTTACCAGATAATTTTTCAGGATACATTGGTAGAATCATGACTGAATCTGTAAAGTGATCATCCAAATGAGTGGACTTCAGAATCACACAGCTTCAGTCTCCAACTTGGCCAGTATTGAAGTTTTTATAATTTTCCCTACCTTAGTGTTTATGGACTTCCATAGTTCCACCTGGAAAACTACAAGTACCTAATTGGTAGTCAAAAGAAACCTCAGCATGAGAAGTAGAAATTATTTCCTCTTTGTCTAAATTTGGGGAAAAGAAGCAACTGTGCTAGGTCAGGAATGGGTCTTGTAAATATAATAAAGACACCCACATTTTAAAGGTTGTTGCAATGTCCTGTGAAAATACCTTCAACCCTAAGTCACAGGAGAGCTGATGAGATGTTGCACATCTTTTCCCAGTTGAATGATCCTGAAATGCATGTCTACTCTGTGAAAGGATGACTTACCATGTTTACTTTAGTAAGCCAGATAAGGTACTTTGACCCTTCAAACTTCTTCCACATAAAATATTCTAGTGACTCTGTAAGATTTCTTATTTCAATGACTACTGAGGCAGACCACATCTCATTTAAATTGAGGCAGGAAATAAAAGGAAAAAAAAACACAATGCCAGGGGTATAACAAAAATGGAAATTTAATGTAATATTTAGATCTAATGTTTGTGATTAACAACAAATACATATTACCCCTTGCCAATTGATAAAAGTTTTTTTTCCTATTATACAGAAATTCATTTGAACTTCCCCTCAAGTCCTCCATACCAGTAAATTCGCTCACTTGTCTCTCAAAGCCCAGTAAGCAATGATACATGCCACTTGCAGGAGACTGAGGGGGCCTGGAATAAAACAGTCACCTCCCTGTAACCCTTTTCTAGGTACTCCAAGGACACTGATCTCATAAATGGAATCTCAAACCTCCTTTACACATGGGAAAATAAGTATCCCTGTGGCCACAAGGTCAGTGAGTTGGGAGTCAGAGCACCTCTTTATTGAAGAGAGGAAAATAATAAACATTAAAAACCACAGAAAACCTAGCAATCCTTATCCCAAAGTCAGGAACCAGGAGAGAACTTTCCAAGAAGATTTGTGAGTCTGCTGCTCAATACACCATGCATTACTCCTAAATGTTCACAGTAACCTCATGAGGTTGATCTGTATAATGTGGGTTCCCAGGTACCAAGGTCCCAAATACTGTTGTGCTCCAAGGAATTGATGTCACTTCATACTTTAGACAAAACATGTCCTAAGTCCCCTTGGGTTGCTGAATCTTCATCCTCCTTTCCCATGTCATCTACTTGAGTCTATATTTACACAAACACATTCTTCCCAAGAGTCTCACAGGAAGGCTTGGGAAATTTAGGGCCCCATGATTGAGAAAGAAGTGGATTAAGACCCAGCTCTACTTGTACATTTTCTGTGAGCCAGGTCAAGTAATTTTACCTCTTGGGTTTTCTGAGTCTCCCAGCTGAGCCATGGGTACATTCTAGCACCTCCTTCTGGGGACTTTATGAGGTGAATACTAAAAAGAAAAAAATTATAAAAGTTCAGAAGTCACCTGTATATAATGCATGAACTTAAAATTGAAGGGATTATACTTACCTGGCAAGGGATGTACCATGATCATGAAGGTGGTTTTCCCAAGGTGAGGATTATCCTTTGCACTCTGGATGTGCTGATACCTGTGATTTACCAATATGTGAGAAACTCAACTGCATAATTTGTGGTAGTGCGGGACTGCATTCGTGCTCTCCCCTGGAAAAAAAATGGAAGGGTTACCACAAGTAAGGAAGAGAATATGTGATATCTTTCAAGGAGCCCCACCTTGGATTACATATCCTTATGTAATCCCCTCCTCTTGGATGTAAGCTGGATGTAGCCACTCACTTATAATCAATACATGGCCAAGGTGACAAAATGTCACTCAATATTTACTAAAATTCTCATACTGCTCGTTAACGGTTTTCCCAATAGATTTGAGTTCTTTCTCTGTATTTTCCTTTATCTCCTTGACCATTTTTTAAAAGTCTTCATTTGATTCACCCAGATTCTTGTCTTTTTCATTGATGTTTTCTGGATTTTTATCCTCTTCCTTTTGATGGGTCATGATTTCCTATATCTCTGTCTTGTATTCTTTTTTGTGCACTGTATATTTTATTATTTTAAAATAGATGACTGAAAAGCTTTTGTGATTTTGGGTAGGGAGGGGATGAGCAGTTGAAATACAGGGGCTTCTTTGGGAGTTGGAGGTTGTCCTGAGTACTGTTATGAGTGCATTTTGAAATTTAATACCATGAATCAACTCAGGCTTAAATGGGAAGGAAATCCCCCAAATAAATTGCTACCGTGGCCTTTTTCCTGAAATTCCAACAGCATTGCTTTCCTGAAAAATTTCAGCATCTATACAGTCTCTATGAGCTTGTTTAGGGTGGAATCCCTTATATGCTCCCTCTTTTGCAGAATAGAATGAGAACTGCCTCCCCCTCAATAGGAGGTGAATGCACAAGGGGAGGAAATTGTCCATGTGTCCTAGAACAGTAACACAGCTTCTGATGTAGATGCATCCACCTATTCCTTCCTGTAGCCATTCCACACAGAGGTTATTTACCTGCAGAGACCTGGAAAAACTTGGTTAATGTACTGGATTTGATTTTCCCAAGCAGTTTCTGAGCTTGAATGGGAGGTGATCAAGGAAACTTAATGCAGATTCCCAGAACAGTCTTTAGCTGTGCTCTGATAGTTTCTTGGGACCAGGAGCCCGATTGTCCACAAGAGATGAAATCTCTTGCTTTTGTCCCAAAATACACTAAGATTTTAGACTTTAATCATTACATTAAAAAACAGATATTATTAAAGCTAGAAACTCCTATAACATTAGAGCTAGTGAGAGAGACTCAGACATCTATCAAATCTTTTTCTACTACCCTATCACTTGGCTATAAGTTTAGAACTGCAGGGTATCAAAGAACCTCAACAGTTCTTCACTTCTCCTAACCCAGAAAACAACAGAAAACTATTTGAGAATCATAGACAATGAGGCAGTCATTTTCCTTTTTACCTTCCTTGGGGTTGGCCAAGTTAAAGTACGCTAATCTGTGATGATATCTTAGAGTTCATAGTTACAATGCAAGTCTGGAGAGACAAGGCCCAAGGCCTTACAGAAGAATATTTTGTCCCCTCAAACTCTGTATGGGTCCAACAGGCTCTACAAAACCACTCTGCAATATATGACTGTGGCAGTTTTATGAATCTTGAAAGGAGACATGTTATGTTTGCAAACTAGTCTATTCCTCTGGGTGTGATTATATTAAATTCAGTTGAGTTTCCTTTTATTAGATTACCTGTTAAGACTGCTTTTTGGTCTTTTTGATTTGACTACATCAGTTAAGGCATGACTCAGTTTGAGTCCTCTCCCCCTTGCTGGATCTGTTATAAATGGACACTTACAAAGACACCCAGAAAGAGAAACCTCTGTAATTTTTTATCCTGCCATGTGACAGAAAGGAGAAGGCTCAAACACCTGAGGCCCCGGGAAAGATGAGTCATTCACCTGACAGATTATAGCTGACACTGTGAAGAGAGCAGAACATCTGAGACTGATATAGAATGCCCAGAAAGAAACAAGTCCTACACCAGGAGAAAGTGAAATACAGGATCACTTAAGTATGAAGTCTAAAAAGACTGGATCTACAGAGGTCAAGAAGATGAAGAAGGCCAGAGCAGAGTAGAGACCAGGCAGAGATCACCCACCAACTTGCTTGAACACATGGCACTTGATTTTGGTAAGAAAGCACCTCTTATGTTGCCTTGAGTTAGATTTTCCATGGCCTTTGTATTGTAGGCTTTTATCCCAAATAAATACACATTATAAAAACCAACAGATTTCTGATACTTTGCATCTTTACCCCTTTGGCAGACTAATACAATGACGATTTTTATCATTAGGGCCACTGTTACAAACTACCACAAAAATGGAGTTGTAAAACAAAGAGCAGGCTCAAGTTGTTTTAAAAATTGATCTAAATGTGGTAACAGCACTGATATTACTCTGTGATCTCGACTTTGTTCCTGCACTTTCCACACAGGAACCTCTGAATCAGCTTCCATCTTCCTCTTCTTTATGTATGTGATAAAGGGGCAAAGTTAGCTTAAGACACATAACAACAAAAGATAATGATGGCCAGTGACGAGGGGAAACCACAACTCAGGCAGTTCAGATCCAAAACAACTTGATGCCACCTTTTTTTTTTTACACTGAACACCCAGTGAAAGTTCTGTGTGGAACACACATAAAAATGATCACCCCCTAATTTTCCTGGAATAAACATCACCCTGAATTTAAAAACTAAATATATGATACGAGGGTATGGGATTTTTCCTTTTGGAGTAATGAAAACATTCTAAAATTGACTGAGGTGATGACAGCACAACACTGTGATGAATATGAGAGCCACTGTGTGTACACTTTGAATGGATTGTACAAAGCATGGGACTGTATAACATAATGAATCCTGTGGTGGAACATGAACTGTGGTTATCAGAAATATTAGAACATTCTCTCATGAACTATAACAAGTATATAGTACTAATACAAGGTGTCATTTACTGGGTGGGTTGGGGGAACAGTATGCCAAATGTAAGATATTGGCTATTGTTAGTAGTAATGTTTTGATGATGCTCTTTCATAGTTTGTAACAATTGTTTCAAAAATTGCAAGTTGTTCATGGTGGGTTAATGTATAGGAACTCTGTATGGTGATATGCGTGCTTGATTTGTAAGTTAATCATTTATATTATACACTTATATTCATGGATGTTCATGCATGAATGATAAATTTAAATTTTAAAAAAGTTTTAAAAAATGTTACTTGGTGTCAAAATAATGGTCAAAAGTAGAAAACACCCACTGCATTTGGGTACTAAATAGGACAAAGAGGAAGAAACATTTATCAGCCTTATGTATAATATGGAAAAAGAAGTTTGTTGAGGGTTGTTTACTCTAAGCATGTAAATCCCCACAGTCTGCACAGGGAAGGGCTTCTGAGGGGTGGGTAATGAGTTGGGACCCACAAACTCCCTGTGCCTAATCAGCAGAGTAGGGCCTCTGCAAACCCAGTTGCTCTTTGCACCCTGACCTGGAGACACTGAGTTGCAGGCCTTCGCTGTTTCTAGCTGATGGTATGATCCTGAATGTTTTACCCTCTCTGATGCCCATAAATTCACTGATAAAGTATTGATATCTGACCAGGGGGTGAGGAAGTGGGGGGAAGGAGGGGAGGATTCTGGGCCTGTGAGGTCTCTGTGGAGTGAGTCAAGCAGAGTGCTCATGTAGGTGGGCCAAAATGACATCAGAGAGATCCCATTGTGATGCACTGAGAGCCCAATCATGTATTGGCCAGTTCTGTGGACAGAGACAATGATAAAAAGCCCAGGCCCAGTACCTGATCTGAACCCAGGAGTCTGGGAGCCAGATGATGCTCCATAGGCTTATTCCTTCTGTTGGAATCTCCTTCTTTACCTCTCAGCAGATTGCTCTGGTCACAGCCTTCCCTGTATTTAAGTCACAGACTCAGGTCACCTGGTCCCCAAACACATCCACCTTCTCTACCCTTTGGACATTAAGCTGAGACCTGAAGGGATGGGGTGGAAACATTAAAGTTATGTTTAAATTTAAATTTTATCACATACTGTAACACATGAATTTATTTTTTAGCCATTAAAAAAAGCTAGAAGCTATTCATCATGAGTGTGAAATATATGTGCCATTCCCAGACACAGGGCTAGTTGCTGTTTTCATTTGGCTTTTTTTGTCTCTCTGTCTCTTTCCTTACTGCATGATGTGCAGCACTCTCCAGGTCTGCAGATCCCTAAAGCAGCTCTCTCAAATAGCTTTCTTCCTTCCTCCATTGTTTTTATGAAAGAGTTAATCCTTTTCTAACTCTAGTATTATGTATTTCCTAAGAAATACCTACTGAAACCCTCCTTCTTGCTCAAATGTGGACTTTCTAGTCCAAACTCAACATATAAATGCACTACTTTCCCCCTGGCATAGGACATGTCTCCTGGGGTTGAGTTTCCTTGGCCCTGAGGGATCATTACCCCATGCCAACTAGCACTTTATTTGGAAAAAGACCTTGACCAAAAGGGGGAAATATTAAATACAAATGAGTTTTTATGTCTAAGCAATTTCAAAGTGAGTCACGAGGTCATTCCAGAAATTATTCTTATGCATGTCTCAGCAGGATTTCATTAAGGCCAAAGTAAACAGTGCCTCAAACAATGGGTCTCCTGAGGGCTCTAGAGACATCTAGACTTAATAAGCAGGGCAGATAATCACAGGAGTTCAGCACCCTGTCAGGGGACCTTACTGGGAATATATGCTTCCAAATATAGCAGAGTTAGACTCATAATTTTCCTATACATGGCTCTTCTGCACCTTTTATTTGAGTCTATATTTAGCACTATACCCAATAAATATATTTTCCAGAGACTTAA